>PVIU01005003.1:0-93080 GCA_004026605.1 Ondatra zibethicus
ACGATTCTAGAGAAGCTAAATAATAAGGTGAACCCAAAGAAAAATATATATAGATTTTCCTGGAAATTGGAAGCAGACAAGATCGCCAGGCAAAATTTGGGAGCATGTGGGTTGGGTTGGGGTATGGAAAAGGGGAGAGGTGGGGAGAGAAGGGAGAAGGGGAGGATTGGGGAGAGCTTGGGGGAGTGGGATGGTTGAGATGGAGGAAGGGCAGATATGGGAGCAGGGAAGAAGATATCTTAATTAAGGGAGTCATTTTAGGGTTGGCAATAGACTTGGCTCTAGAGGGGTTCCCAGGTATCCACAGGGATGTCCCCAGCTAGGTCCTTGGGCAGCAGAGGAGAGGGTGCCTGAACTGGCCTTGTCCCATAGTCACACTGATGAATATCTTGAATATCACCAAAGAACAGATGAAGATAGAGACAGAGACCCACATCAGAGCAATGGACTGAGCTCCCAAGGTCCAGTTGAAGAGCAGATGGAGGGAGAAGATGAGGAAGGAAGTCAGGACCGCAAGGGGTTGGTCTACCCACTGAGACACTGTGCCTGATTTAATGGGAGTTCACCAAAGCCAGCTGGACTAGGACTGAATGAGCATGTGATCAAACCGGACTCTCTGAATGTGGCTGACAATGGGGGCTGACTGAGAAGCCAATGATAATGGCACTGGGATTTGTCTGAACTGCATATACTGGTTTTTTGGAATCCTAGTCTATTTGGATGCACACATTCCTAGGCCTGGATGGAGGGGGGGAGGGCCTTGACTTCCCACAGGGCAGGGTACCCTGCCCTCTCTTACGACTGGAAGGAGAGGGGGAGTGGGGAATGGGAGGGAAATGGGAGGAAAGGAGGAAGTGGAAATTTTGAATGGTATTATTTATAAAGCAATAAAAAACTAATATGCTTAGATTTTTTAAAAGCACCCTTAATGTTAATTACCCCATTCCTCACCCCTTCCTTTCCACCCCTTCCCACTGGATCCTGTTTTTGATCCAACCTAAGAATTGTGTTTTTTAATTAGAGAATTAAGAGCACTAATACTTAGTGTGTGTTATTAAAGGTATGTATTAATTCCTGCCATTTTGTTTATTTTGTATTTCATTTTTGGTTCTCTTTTAATTAACAACAGTCTTAACATTGTTACTTTTCCTTATAACCTGTTAGCCACGTTTATTCTTCTTTTCAGTCTGAAGTATTCTTTCTGGTTCCTGCAGAGACAGCTTGAAGGGCATGTTTTTTTTTTTTGTTTTTTTGTTTTTTTTGTTTTTTTTTTAAGTACTGGTTTTACTATAGAAAGATTTCTATTTCTTCTAGTTCTGGCATGTTTTCTGTGTATTATAGTTTGATTTGGAATCTGTGGTCCTTCAGAACTTTAGATCTACCATTCCAAACCCTTCTGGCTTTTAAAGTTTCCATTGTTCTTTTGATGAGACTTTCTTGAAGCTTTTAATACACTCTTATTTTTTATGTTTACTGTTTTAATTGTAATACAATGTGGGGTTTTTTTCTAGTCCTGTATATTGGGTGCTTCTTGGGGATACATATATAGGCCATATACATATACACACATACATGCATACATATATATGCTACATCTTTTCTTAAATTTGGGAAATTTTCTTCTACGATTCTGTTGAAAATATTTTCTATGCATCTAATATGTAACTCTTCTATCCCAGTGATATGTGGATTTGACTGTGATGTCTCAAATATCTCCGATATTTCATTTTTGTGGTTGTTTTCCATTTTCTTTGATTGAATGAGTCAACTCCTCTACCTTTTTTCAAGATCTAATATTCTATCCTGTACATGATCTCTTTCTTGTTTATGCTTTCCGCTGAGCCTTTTAGTTGAGCTTATTGAATTTTTCATTTCAGTTTGAGTTTTCTTGAGTATTCGTATCTCTGTACTAAATTCTATTTTCATGTCCTGAACTGACCCCTTTATTTTGTTCTGCCGTTTATATTCTCTTAGAAGTTTATTCTGCTCCTCCTTTAAAATATTTCATGATACTTATTTATTATTTATTTATGTGTATATGCATGGAAGTCAGAGGGCAACTTGTGGTGTCCATTCTTTCCTTCTACTGTGTGGGTCTTGGGAATTAAACTCAGATCATCCAGATTAGTGGCAAGCCCCTTTAGGCTCTAAACTATCTCATCACTGCCATTCCTATTCTCTTTATAGTAATTCCTGTCCTCTTTGAAACACACACACACACACACACACACACACACACACACTGTGTGTGGAAAGTCCTTCTGTATATTTGTTGCTTTTATTGGTTAATGAATAGAGAAGCTGCTTTGGCCTACAGAAGGGCAGAATAAGCTATGTGCAGAAAACTAAATTGAATACTGGGAGAAAGAAGGCAGAATCAGAAAGAAGTCATTTAGCTGCCACAGGACACAGATGCCAAATGCCAGATGGAACCTTACCAGTAGATCACAACCACGTGGCAATACACAGATTAATAGGCTAAGCAATGGTGTAATAATAGTTTCTGTGTGATTATTTTGGGTCTGGGAAGCCAGAAATGAACAAGCAGCCTCCACTTATAGATTGGTGAACAAATGTGGGGCTGACTACATCTACATAAAACATAAGAAAGCTTGGAAAAGAATTCTAGATACAAAAGAACAGAGTTACACACAGCTTCTTGGTAGCCAGCAATTTTTTTTTGTGTGTGTGGGGGGGGCTCTGTTTGCTGGTGGTGAGCAGGGGCACCAAGGCTCCTTTAAGAGAGGTCTTACTGATTCAGCATTAACAGCAAAAAACCAAAACCAAAAACAAAACCAAACAAAAATGCAAGACTTCTTTAAGAAAAGGCAATGGCTTCCTGGTTTGTGCTGGCATCATGAACTCTGACTCTTTCAGGAGGACGAGCACTTAAATGGGGTTTGTGAGCAACATGCTACTAGTTGCTCAATGGTGACATAGACCCACTGCAGCTCCAGAGCTGGGGCAGTGTATGTGACTCTCAGAGGCAGTGAACATGCCTCCACAATGTTGGACTGGGCAGAGCCAAAAGGCAGGACCATGGAGTTGGTTCTAGCCACGCCTGCTTGGCATTTAAAAAATTATTTACAGATACACAATAAAGACAGATTCAGATGAAAAAGACCTCTAATGAGCCATGGTACTGGATAAATGTGCATAGGCTTGGGAATGAAAAATAGTTATACAAAGAAGTAAATGGTTTTTAAAAAAGTAAAGTCTTTAAAGAGACAGAGTACAGACAGTCATAGATTAAAGGAGTAAAGAAAAATAAGCCACGTAATGATGGAAAATACACAGAGAGTCTGGATTATGTATATTATTGTGTTTTCTTTGAATTTTTTGACTGTAAGTGAGCTAAGTACAGAGAGACATTTCATCTGTCAGACTGTTAAACTAAACTAGTATATATACTCTAAAGGTATCTTGACTTCAAAATTTGGGTCTAAGGATATGTTGCTTTTGAAAAGAGCTTCTGCTTTTGTTTCCACAGAGGATGAAAACCTGTGGATTCCTTTCAGACTAAGAATTCCCCAAAAGATCTCTGTAAACCTCCCCAAAATACTTTGCCCAACAAAAAGTAGGAAGCAGTTTGGAGAGAACTATGCCCAAATTCCCAAATATTGTTTATAAAAGTTTGTTTACATTTAAAGGGAGATATGCTATAGAGATGAATACTTTGCATTGGTATGGATCTTGGTTTATTGATACAAATTTAAGGTTGATTTTGTTATATGGATATTTCTGTTCTTCATTAAGATGTGTTTGTGCAGCTCATTTAAAAATGTAATGTATAATTAAGAAATACATGTTAATAGATGTTGAAATAACCAGGTTAGCTAAAGGATAAAACAATTACATTTTTATTTATTATAAGTGGAAAGACTCATGAAACAGGAAACAAGATGTCTACGTTCCACTGTGTCCCATGGGAATGACCCAGAGAGAGAGCACCTGGGAAATGCACACAGTTTCCCTTTGGTCCCAGGAAGCCATGCCTTAACTTAGATCCACCTCTTAAAGATAATTGGCTAACAAGGTTTTCCCCATCATCTCCCCCTTTTGTCTAAACAAGAGCGTTCCAAACCCAATACAAAAGTTTGTACAATAGGAACAGATATCACGTATAAAATTACAAACAACATAAGCAATATTAAGCAAGGAACACATGACAAATGTTTAAATAAACATTTTATTCCACAGAGTATAAATCTTACATTGGAAATAAGCTTGGCTAAATCATAAGAGGAAGGTAACTACAATTACCTAATCTTCAATCTCATCGAAGGCCTGAGAAAGGAGATAATATTACTTGAGTAGACAGGAAGTGCAATCAAGCAGCTTCCAAAGCAATCAGAATATGACAGGAACAATTAGCTACCTGAGTAATAACCCAAAGTCTCATTTGCAACGTTGAAGCAACCAACTTTGGCTAAGGCCTAGCGTAACTGACAGATCATTTTCAGAGGCAGGAAAATTTCAAAACTGTCTTACCCTGTCTTGGCAAGATTTGAAAGTCTTTTTCCTTGTGTCCTGCTTATCTATTTTGGATACCATGACTTTGTCAGTGATTAAGGCATGGGCAGTTCCTTGCCCAAAGGCCAATTGCACCAAGAAGAAAACAAACTCTAAGTGGAGTGTATTCGGTGGTCAACATTTTCTCAGGAATAGATTGATGCTATCAGGAGCAATCATGTCTCATGTCAACAGAACCTTAAGTTATTTTAATTATTTAAATGCAATGTTCCTCAGATTCTTGAAGTGGTTGAAGATTAACTATCTAGGGAGAATATAATCTCTATGTATCTAAAGAGCCTAATCAATCTGACTATATGTATAACAAATGTGAACAACTATTGACCTATAATATTTAATACCTGATCAAGATATTTATACATTGTTTACATTTGAAGGTCATTGTCCTCATTCATTGCACAGTTGTTTATTGTCTTAGTCTTTAAGTTAGATAGGTATTGAAAATTATAGATCAATAGTCATCTATGTTTATCATATTTATAATTAGACTAATCAGGTTCTTTAGATACATAGAGATTATATTTAGTATAGATAACCTTCAACATCTTCAAAGAGCTGTAGAAAATGGCATTTAATCTAATTTAGAGTTCTGTGGTAGTGAGACACAATCGCTCCTGGCAACACCGATCTATTCCCAAGAGAATATTGAGCACCAAAGACACTCCACCTGGAGCTTTTCTACTTGGCAGAACTGGCCTTTGGGCAAAGAAATGCCCATACCTCAACCACTGACAGAGATATATAGTATCCATAAATGGATAAAACAGGACTGTCATATCCTGCCAAGACAGGGTAAGATAGTTTTGTAAAGTTTCTTGCCTTTGAAAATGGTATGTCAGTTATGTTAGCCCTTAGCCAAAGTTGGTTGCTTTAACATTGCAAATGAGACTTTGGGTGATTGTTCAGGTAGCCAGTTGTCTCTGTTATTTGTTGCACATTTTGGAAGTTTCTCAATTGCACTTCCTGTTTTCTCAAGAAATATTGTTTCCCTTCTCAGATCCTCAATGGAGTTGAAGATTAGATAATTGTAGTTACCTTCCTCATGATTTAGCCAAGCTTAATTTCAATGCAATATTTAGACTCCTTGAAATAGAATGTTTAGTAAAACTTTTGTTATGTGTTCCTTGCTTAGTATTGTTTATTGTTTGTAATTTTATATTTGGTATCTGTTCCTATTGTATATAGTTTTATTGGGTTTGGATCAATCTTGTTTAGACAAAAGGGGGAGATGATGGGGAAACTCTGTCAACCAATCACATCTAGTTAAGGCATGGCTACCTGGAGCTGAGGAGGAAAAACTGGGAGAACTCAGGTGCGCACGCTCTCTGCATGGCTCCCGCTGGACAGATAGGAAGTCAGTCCTCCCTCTCTTGTAGCGTGAGTTTCCCCTTATAACCATTAAAATATAATTGTTATTCTTGAGCTGGCCTGGTTATTTATCATACTGACCTAATCAACAGCAGCATTCTGCTTACTCTCTTTAGATCCATCTTTTTTATTGTCTTTTCACCAGTTTCTGATTTTTTCCAAAAATCCCACATCCAGTAAATTTTTATAGTATTAATGTGATGAAAACTTAAAATTTTGATTCATTCATCAAATAATTTAAAAAATAAATAAATAAATTTATTATTTGGTCATAAAATGCCTATCTCCACTTAAAGATATTCCCTATGGGGATATTTTCTAACTATATATAAAATCTCAACAGCTGAAATAGAAAGATGTCTAAATTTGTGTCATGCTGAATCTCCTTTGTGATGGCTTTTTTTCTGGGATGTTCTTATTTTTTTTTTTATTGTGACTTCATTGGTCCAACTCAATCAGTGAGTCTAGAGAGCTAGGGAGTCCCAAGGGATGATGGATCCTGAGGAATGGGGAATCCTGAGTGATGGGAGTCCTTAGGAATGGAGCATCTTGAGGGATGAGAGGGTCCTAAGGGATGATGGATCCTAAAGGTAGTGTGTCTTGAATGATGATGGATCCTGCAGGATTGGTGGGGGGAGCCCTGAGGGATGGTGAATTCCTAGGGATGGAGGGTCCTAAGGGATAAGAAGTGCTAAAGGATGGTGAATCTTTAGGGATGAGGGGTCCTGAGAGATGGGGAGTCCTGATGAATGGTTAGGCTCTGAAATATGGGGAGTTCTAAGGGATGATTGTGCTTCTTTTTGGGCTTGCTATAGGGTTTTGCTAATCTTGAGCTAGTTTGATTTCTAGACACTGTATTCTAGGCTCAGGAGGATCATAAATCTGAGCTCCAAACTCAAGTGTAAGCATGCCTAAAGTAGAAAACTGTTGATGCTAGTACATTGATGAAGAATGTTGTTATTGTTGTTGTTGTTTGCCCAGAGTCACAGCACAGCAGACTTCTTCCCCTCATTTCTCTGGAAGGTATTTTAGCAACTGTGCCATTTCCTTTCATGATTTGTCAAGACACAAGTTTGCAATTTCCCTCATTTTCTTGTGCTTAAGACTTGGTCCTCTTGTTTCTCTGCATTTCCTCTTCAAGGCTCTGGTTCTCCCTGTTGACTTTTGCCTTTTATGTTTTCACCAGATACTTCTCATGGCTTTCACTTGCAGAGTTAATTTTTTTTAATGTTTAGATTTTATCTTCAGCTGAAAAACAATACTTGTACCTACTAATGGGATGTAATATGATGTCATGATACATGCATACACCACTGAATGACTAAATAAAAGTAATTAATACATCTGTCATGTGACCTATTTTTAGTTTGTGAAATTTAAAAGAAATCTGTGTTTCATTTTGTCTTGGAAAGACTGCCCCTACTTATACATTTAAGCATATCTTTCTGTAACACAGCAGGTCCCAATCAGTTAAGCTATCAAGCCAACCAGGTTGCCAGGAGGGAGGGCCCTAACTTTAGACCCCTTCATTTAACAAACCATGTCTCCATTATTGATTTCTTTGTTAAAGCTAAATCACAATCTTGAATTGTTGTGTATATATGAGATGTGAAGAAGAAATCATTTTAAAGTCAGTGATTTCCAGTCTCCAGAATATCTTTTCAGTAGAAATCAAAATCATTTAAATTCACCCCCAAGCTCTTGTTAATTTTGCTGTTCTCCATGGTTCCATAAACACTGCAGGCTATGTCTGTGTGAGAGCCTCTCCAGTGTCTTTGGCCCCCCTCACTTATTTGTTTGGATCTGGAAATGTTCTCATTCTATCTGCTTCTTTCTCCATTCATTACATTTGGGATCAGGTGTAGTGGTGCACGTCTTTAATCCTAGCTCTTAGGAGGCAGAGGGAGGTGGATCTCTGTGAGTTCGAAGCCAGCCTAGTCTATATAGAGAGTTACAGGACAGCCAGGGCTACATGGAGAGACCCTGTCTCAACAAACAAACAAATTAGAATTTATTTTTCTTACTACCATCTTGAACATCATCTCTTTTCATAGAGAAGGTAGATGTATTACTAATACACAAATTGTGGGAAATTGTCAAGGGAGGCCTTAGCACATGATAGCCTCATCCTGTCAATAAGAGAGATCCTTGTGTTGAGGGTCTTATGTCTGTGACTCTAAGTTGCTTAACTTTGTCTACACCCTTTATACTTGACCTTCTATGTGTGATCTGACAGCTGGCTGGTTTGGGAGCTCCATCAAGCCCCCTTACCTTCACTCTGCCTATGCTATTCTCCCACTGCTAAGTTTTCCTCCAAGGTCAGTGTACTTTACTGATGTCCTGATCACCTCTCCAGTTTCCCATGGAGTCATAGGGGCTGTACACAGGGGCACCTGTTCAGGGTTACAAGAACCTGGGAGTGAGTGATGGCAGCTGAAACCTCAGGAGTGAAAATATCATCAATAGAAAGCCTGGGGCAGACCCCAGGGAGGCTGGGCTGTAGAGGCAAAAGACTTGAGCCCAGTCTAAGTCCTAGACTGTGAGTTTGAACCCCACACACCAGACTTGGGGTCTAGGCAGTCACAGAGGCAGCTGAACATGAGAGTGACAGTTGAGTCCTACCGTGGTGGGACAGTCATCACAGCAGGGGCTTCTTGGATGCTGCAGCCTATGGTGGCATTAGGTTCAAGGTTTTCAACATCTTCTCTCTAGTCCAAAGCAGTGGCCACACTGGCCACATATGTTGATTGACAGGAAGGTGAAGATCAAGCTCTCCAGGGACCCTGGCCTCCTTTTGTCATTGACATCACAGAGTTAGGCTGAGTCCCTGCTCACTGAGCTACTGAAAAGGGATCTTGATAATAGTGATAGAGGGAGCAGGGGCTTGGTTCTGTTGGGAAGGTGTGACCCCAGAAAAGGTAAGAGAACAGAACATGTTTGTGCTGCTATATAATAATCATACTCCTTCATGTGCCTCATCCAGGGGTAAGTGACACATCATTAGGCTCACTTCCTTTTTATTTTTATTACATTTTTATTTTGTTTGTCTGTGTGTGTATGTGTCATAGGACACAAATGGAGGCCAGAAGACAATTTAGGAAAGTTGTTCTTTCTATTCACCGTGTAAGCCCAAGGGATAAACTTGGGTCATCCAGGTGGGTGACTGTTACCATTCATGATGCAGGTGACCCGAGGCAGCCCCCACAGGTGGGAGACAGATATGCCATGCAGAGAGAGCTTGAGTATAGAGTTTATTTAGTGGATTATGGATGGGGAGGGAAGGGAGAGAGGAGGAAGGGGGAGAAGGGGAGAAGTAGAGAGGCAGACGCTGCCTCTTAAGAAGAAGGTCAGACAGAGGGAGAACAGGCTGGAGAGAAGGCAGGATATCCGCTTGCCTTGGTGGGAAGGGGTTGGGGGGGGTTGGAAGTGGGTGGTGCTTGTCTCTTAAAGGGACAGGGAATGCAGGTGACAGGCCAGGCCAGCAGATTTACTTTTACAACAGTGACAAGTACCATTACCTGCAGAGCCACCTCATTGCTCCCCACCCCATTATCACTCTCCTTCTTCAAGAGAAGGAGTACTGCAAGAGAAGGAAAAGCTATTTTCTTTGTCTTATAATACTGGGTGCCCCAAGTAGCTGTTGTAGAACCTTGGGCATTTCTTATGTTCCAGGTCTTGGTTTTGTCACCTGTATAATGGGTGGGTCCCCATTATTGTTTTATGCAGTTATTGGATGAAGCAGTGAAGGAGATGGCCTTCCATTCTCATTCTCTACTCTCAATGTTGTCAAACTCCATGAGTTTGTGTTCAGCTGTCCAAACTGCACCCTCAGGAACAGCTAGAGAGAGAAGCCACTGCCTCATCCTTCCTCACCCTCCCCTGTTGCTCCTGAGTCTTCAAGTTGTGCTGGGAGTTGGGTAGGTGTGGGGAAACCCCACGCTGCTGAAAGGGCTGCCTTGAAAGTCATTGGAAGCAAAGGCAAGAACCCAGAATCAAAGATTACCTTGTTTTTTGGAGTGTATCACTGGCTATTGTCCCCATCAAACAAAGCCCTTTCATCAGCGGTTCTTTAAAACACTTTTTTTTTACTCCTTTATTTTGCTTTGAAATAAGCTAGGCAACAATTAATTTCAGAGAGAGAGAGAGAGAAAGATAATTCAACAAGGATCTATTACTACTCTCAGCTTCTATTGCTGTAATGAAAATCTATTTCCTTTCCCTTTTGTGTCCCATATAATTTAATGCCCATTTTATTAATGGTCTGAAATAATTACGGAACCCTTTGTGATTCTCAAGTATGTTTCATTTAATTGTGCAATAAATGCCTAATCTCTTCCTCCATCTGAAGCTATTATGGCGTTAAAATTAACAATTATGCAGCAATGCGCCGGGGTCCATAGAAATCACTCCAGATAACTAGACATATATAAATCATTCATGAGAACAATTTCTGAAAAGAGACGGAGGGGGAAAAATGTGTTGAAAATGACATTGGGAAGCCCAGGGCCCAGCCTGTAAGAAGATAGTAACACCTTTAAAAAAATCTTTTTTCTTTCCTTTTTTGTTATTATTATTTTATTAATTGTGCATGTGGCATAGCCCTCCCCCCCATTTCTATTAGCCTGACAGATATTTTCAGAATTAATTAACTGTTAGCTCTGAGGATAAATTGTTCATTATCAATTGCCCCCTCTCTCTTTTTCCTTTTATAGTTTTTCTTTTTCTTTCAGGCCAGCAATTACACTCGGCGCTGTTCTCCAGAAGCTCCCGTCCTGCACAGCTATCCAAATGGGGAAAGTGCTTTTTCGTTCAGCTCTATTCACTTCTCCTCTTCTCCCTTTGTGGGATTTAATAACCATGGCTGATAGGCTCACACTGGACAGAGAGGTTAAGTTTGTTGTCTCAGCACTTTGCTGGCAGGGGACAGTAGCGCAGGAATTCTGTGACTTTTAACCAGCCACATGGAGCTACTATGGCTGGGCCCACACAGGCAGCCTACAAATAGCAGCCAGAGAACCTTAATTCTAATATCCTGCTTATCCAAAAGCATTTCCACTGTGGCTACCAAAGCTGTTTCTGTTTTTTGAAAACATTCCTAAACCCTACAAGATTCCCAGCAAATATTCTTTAGTGATACCTGTTCCCTGACAGTTTGGATCAGGGTCAGAAAACCCATCTTCTGGATTAGGCAAGTATAGATGAAACCTGTGAGATGCGGATTGGTATGGCAAACTGGAGGTTCCATGCCATGCCTGAAGGGGGCAGATGCTATCCAGCTTCCAGGGAGTCCTGCCTTTGGGAATGTGGGCGTGGTGGCCAACAATCTACTTCACAAACCTGAAATTTCAGTGTGAAGCCTGCCAATCGATTGTTGACAAACTATATGGAAGAGAAATTCAGCACCATGTGGACTAAAGGAAGCACAAATTCTGGCTAGGGCTGCTGTTCTGGGTTACTGCACTAAAATGCTCAGGTACAGAATTTGGTCCAGCAAAGAGTTTCTAACTGACCTTGACTTTCCTTTGATTTGTAGAGCATGGGACTTGGCTATTTGGGGATGAAAAATGCCCAAGGTTGTTTAGAATGTTGAGACTGTAAAATGTGGAGGCTGTGGCAGGGAAGGGAGACACAGAGCTGCCTGCTTGTCAGGGGTTACCCATTCCAAATTGGCAGCATAAACCTAGAAGAAACAGGATTACAGACAACTCCATCCTTGCTGTCACTCCTAGTGGGTGCTCTACCTAAATGTTAGCTGAGGACATGTGGGATTTGAAGTCCAGATGTGCTTGGTATGATGATGTTGGAAACAGGGGTATAGCAATGATAGTTAATATTCATGAGAACATAGTAAATATTAGGCCATAGTCTGTATCACTGATGTAGGAGTAATTTGTTTAGATTTCTTCATCGTGATTACATTACTAGATAAACATTATTATCAGTCCACTTTGTAGATGAGGAAACTGAGAATTAAGCATGGGTGCACATGATCACTTAGCACAATGACAACAACAGGATTCACACCCATTTCCACCTGGCCCCAGAGAGTTCCCTCTTAACTGCTGTTCAACTTGCCACCTCACTGGTACAGTAGACTGAGCAAAGGCAAACACAGTGGTAGACTATGACTACCATAATTTAGCAAATGACATCAAGAAAACACATCCACACTGACCCAAAGAAGTCAAGACTGTTCCACTGTTCCCTGTCTCACGGAGACGGTGTTTAATGACAATGAGGAGCATAGCGGTAAATGGTCTCAGTGTCAGCACAGGTCTGCTTTTTCCAGGGTCAGATTTTGAACTGAAAATTCAAACAAAGATGGAATTATTTAGTAAGGAACTGCACATCCCTTAACAAAATGAGAATGTTAAAAGCACAGTGCAGAATTGCACTCTATGTATGTTGAATGTTCATCCCCACCAACAACCCTGACGCCATTTTACTGGCTGCACCATGTTCTGTCACAAGCCGTAGTTCGACTCATATTGAACTTGGAAGATCATCATCTTTTCTTTGAAACGTTCTTCTAAAATAAATGCCAAATCTTTATCCCAGGATTAAAAAAAATAAATTTGATCTACAAGTAACCTTCCCTCATGGAATCAAAATACTCATAGAATTGGTGCTTTGGATCCAAGTCCCCCTCATATGGCTCTTTCTACTATTTTAACATTCTCTCGTTGCCTGCTTATTATGAATAAAAAGTGGAGTACAGTTGTCTATAGGTGCCAGTAGTTACTTGACTATTACCATTTTCTCTTTATATAGGCATTGTCTCTGTCTTATTCTTCAGCAGAAGTAAATGTTCAACCTGTGCATGGCGTATGTGGCTTGCAAACACCTGTGGTGGTATTTCAATTCAAAATTTTATGGTTTTCCTGGTCAGGAAAATCTAAGGAGTTCAACAAGCCCTCCTCTCCTGACTCAAACTTCTAACACCATCAGTTCCGTTTAAAGATATACATGCCTTTTAAAGAAACACATTAAACTTTTAAGCACAAGATACACCTTTAAACAATAAATCACATGGGACCTGCCTAAGGTTGCAGAATATCCACCTTGCCCCTGGAGACCTTTAAAAAATAGGATAATAATAAAAGCTGACATTTATTGAGCACTTATGATCTTCGAGGCGGTGGCTTTGCAAGCATTAATTTATTTGCTTTCACAGTAATCCTAAGAGGTAAGTTTTTTTTTTTAAATCTTATTTAACAGATAAGAACCAAAGCTTAGAGAGTTTAAGTAATTTGCCCAAGGTCACACAGGTAGAGAAGGAAGCGACTCCCCATGACTAGCCTGTCTCTTAATCACTGTTATGGTCCCTGAAGTACTGATTGGTGTTGGGACAAAAGGCATCTCACCTCCAGGTCATAGAGAATTCAGCAGCAAGTGTGCTTGTCCACAGCCAAGGAATATTTAGGAGAAGCTGTGTGGTTCTGAGACCAGTTTGGCATTCTGACGGGGCATCAGGGTTTGGACATCAGAGTTGCAGGCTTGCATGTCCCAAGTACTAGCCAGCTTTGGGGCCAGCGGGGCTTCTCTCAGCCTGCTATGGCCTTGGGAATGGTAATGTATTCCTCTCAGAGGCAGAATCCAGGGACGACCCATTATTACCTTTGCTAGCAATTGTTTTGTTTAATTTCCATTTTAAAATTTATTTCCTGTGAGAATGAACTGACTGGAATTCATTTGTGCTGGGAAGGGAAGGTGAATTTCTTATTAACTCTCCCAGGTAATGGGGAGTTGCAGCTTGGGCGCTGAGGACTGGAATTGCTCAGGGCAGAGAGGGTTGGGTAGACTGGGAGGGCTGGGGAAGGGGCTGGGGGTGGGGATGATTGATGCCCTGTGCTCAGGGCTGGGAGCAGGTGTGCTGGGAGAGAGAGCCGGGGTGATGAGATCTGGAGGAAAACATGACCATGGAAGTTTTATACAAAAGCCAAGGCTGAGCCACTCCTGGCACTGGGGAACGATTTTACCTGACTACATATGAAGACAAAACGAAATCAAAACAAAATAAAACTCAATACCCCCAAACCATTAAAGAACTCTAAGAATTCTTTCCTATAAACAATGATTGCCTCCATTTGTGTGGGCGGTAGATAAGGTGGTAGTGAGAATGCGTGACAGCTGGTATGGAGGGCTTGCGAGTCGTCTTACTGATCTGTCAACTCACAGATACATTTGAATGGGTTACTCAGCCAAGGCTCTGGCACCCTTACATGGTCTCCTTATTCTAGGGGAATCTGAATGACTCCCTTCTGAGGAGTGGTTAAGTGTTCACTTTCCCCCAGAAACCGACCCCGTGCCCATCCCTTTTTCGCAGTTGTCACCACGCATGCCTTGTGTGAAGTTCTTCTTCCTCTCTTCTACAGATTTCACCATACCCCTGTGTCCTGCCGGTGGCCCCTGAGACTGCCTTACATGTTGTCAAACTTATCTTTCTTTGTCAGAGCCACGTGTCTTTAAAATCTTTGATGACTTCCCATTGGATAAATGAACGTGTCTGCTTTGCATATAATAATCTGGCCATATTTCGCCATGATCCCGACTCACCTCATCCAAACCAGTTGTTACTCCTCTAGTGTCCTTTTAATGTCTCTGGCCACCAATCCATAAACCCAGAGAGGGTACAGAAATATCTTCAGAAGTCAAGCATATTATGCAAATGAAACAGGCTGTCAGTGGCCCCCAGTCCTAGGTCTATAGTGTAAAGGGGAGAAAGGAAGGCTATCCAGGATTCTGGCACATTAGGTAGTTCATGCTCCAGATGTTCCAGTAGAACAAGAAGACAGCTGATGTTCAAGCTCACTTACTGTTTTCATAAAGATACCAGTATTTCTTAGAAAACATATATTTCTCTGAATTCTGAATTTTGAGAAAAGTCAATTAAGGAACCAAGAAAATAAAAAGCATTGCAATTATTAGCAAAAAGTTAAAGTTTAGCAATCAACATAGAAATATACAGTTTAAAGGAAAACAAAAACAGGGAAGGAATGGACATACAAAACCGAAGGGGATAGAGACAGGGACATGGGGCAGAGAAGTGATCAGGATTTAATCATTCTTTAGGGTTGAATGGATTTTTCTCACCACTGTACCCAGGCTTTAAGTTTGTGCTGTGGCACTGTCTATTCCTTTCTGTGAGTCAATCGTTCAAATAAATGTATTATTAAGATAATGTAAACACAATCTTGGGGCTGGAGAGATGGCTCAGTAGTTAAGAGCACTGGCATATCTTCCATAGGATACAAGTTCAGTTCCCAGGCCCCACATGGCGGTTCACAACCAGTCCCAGGGGATCTAATGCTCTCTTCTGGCCTCCTTGGGCACCAGGCATGCATGAGGTTCACAGACAAACATGCAGGCAAAACACGCATACACATTAATAAATATTTAAACACTCACTTAATCATTCTATATAAACTCATTGGAAGTAATTTCAAGAAAGAACAAGTTTGGAAGTAACATCAGTCCTTAAGTTGGTAATTTTGATACAAATTTTGTATAGCATGGTTAATACTGTTCATAGATTTATTTGGTACTGTCTAGTCTCTAGTGCTTATCCTGGCTTTGTACCTGCTATGTTCTACATTTACTTGTAAACATTATCTTTTTTATTTGCCAGAAAATCATTTTGAAAAAAACAATGTTATGAGTCTCCCTGCCCAAATCAACTCCAAGTGGTTCAAAAAAACTTGACAGAAAACCTGCAACTCAACTAGAGGAAGAAAACTTCAATATATAGGCATAGGAAAGGACTTTCTGAACAGATCTCACATTGCTTGGGAAGCATGGCCAATAATCAATAAATGCAAGTAAAAAAAGCTATGCACAGCAAAAGAAATGGTTAAAGTGGAGAGAGAGCCTACAGGAGGGGAAAATATTTGCCAACTATACATATGATAGAGGATTAATATCTAGAATATATAAAGATCTCAAAACACAAAATGAGAAAACAACAAACAAATTTTTAAAAATGGACTAAAGGATCAAGCAGAGAGCTTTCAAAAGACAAAAAGCAAATGATCAGTAAATGTTTTAAGAAATCTTCACCATCTTTAGCTTTAAGTATTTGCAAATTAAAGCTACTTTGAGATTCCGTTTCACCCCCACCAAAAGGACCATTGGTCAGTAGGAAATGCAGTCAAGGGTGTGGAGACAGGAGAACTCTTCTGCACTGTTTTTGGGAGAGTGAACACATGCTCTCGGGCACCTCTACTTTACCAGAGATAGAAGAATGTAGATGTTTGTGTAAACTCTCCCAGTTTTAAAAGTTTGTTGTGGGCTACTTTGATTGTACCCTGGCACTCCCAAGACTGCCAATAAAGTTAAACCTTGAATCCAAGAGCAGAGTCAACATTCAGCTGGCCAGAATTAATCATAGAGTTTTTGGCAAACCCAGATTAGGATAGCGGACACAGGAAGGCATAGGGAGGAGCTTAGAAAGATTCACAGGCCTTTTCAATCTGGGACTGTGGAGAGGCAGGGTCAAGTCCTCCGTTGCTCTTTGGACCTACCAGGTTTTTACCCCAATATCTGACTCTCGAGTTTTATTTAATAACAGAACAATATAAGTAAATCACTTCAAAAGCTGAAATATTTTGGTGTTCAGTGAAATGCCCTAGGTGGATCTCACTTTTCTTCTGCTCATGTCTTTTCCTGCTGCTCCCAGTCCTGATGGCCTTTACTGATATTCAGGGACACATGTAATAGCAGCATTAAAAACTTACTTGGGTGGTTGGGTGGTACATCCATACTTTTATCACCCATGAATCTTGCAGGACTTAGTAAAAATAGTTAAGCAAATAAGTGAACAAAAGTTTGAGGACTTTTGTATTGCAAACCCCAAAGTCACAGATTGTGACCTGCCAGCCAGAACTCATCATGGCATGACATGACATTTCTATCAGTGGCTTCTTCCCGGGAATGAAGGTTGGCCAAAGGCCAAACAGGGAATTATAATTAGCAAATTCATGAATGGCCTGTTTACATTTCAAACAAGCTCATAGCTTAGCTTCTGTACCTAAAGGATTGGTTGTTATTGAGACCCCACTAATGACTATTAATAAGTAGAATTGTGACTGAATTTCAAACATGTTACAACTGGGGGGGGACCTCAACACATTCTTGTATGGCAATGACTCTGATTAGAGCATCATGACTCGCTAATGACCTATTTGTCTATTCAATTGTAGGGAAGTTAATGAGTTCAGGCTCAGTTCTAGAGGATAGAAGGAGGATCTTTATGGCTTTTACCATAACAGTCAAGTTCTTGAGAAGTCTCAGAAGAGTACCTGAGAACACACTACTTTGGGCACACTAGGGAGAACAAAGGGTTAGCCGTCTCATGTTTCCCTCCCATCCATGGATAGTTGATGTTAGTGAGTGTCTCATAAATGTTGCGAAGATTTCTTATAGTTTATATTCTCTCTCCCATTTATTTCTATTAAACATAATTTGTATATTGTGTATTAATGTTGGTTTCTCATGAATGCTGCAAAAATTTCTTCTGGCTTATATTCTCTCATTTACTTGCATTGAACACAACTTATATATTTTGTTTTAAGTGCTGGAGGTCCCAATAAATATGCAACAGAGACTATTAGGTGACAAAGTTCTCATTCTCAAAAGGGAACAGACCGGTGAACATGTGATGATGCATAACTCAGTGTGGCAACGTGTAGACCAGAACAGGGCCCATTGTGCTGGGCATTCCCTACTGCATCTTGTACTACAGCAAGACCTTTGGTGGCTCAATAAGAGTTCATTATCGTTTCATCAGTTATTCTGCCCCTACACACACAGTGAAAACAACTCAGAGGGCAGAGAATGTGTCTTTATTAAGTCTTTATCAAAAAGTTCACCCCAGTTTTCCGTGATAGTCAGATGAAGACGAGAAGAAAGAACAGCGTGGCTTCTCAGAGCTCTGACAGTGCAAGCTCACTCTGCCCTTCAAAAACGAAGGAACAGAGTCTCCCACCTAGAAAACTGTCAGGCATTGAGTTTACCAAAAAGCAACATCTGGAAACCTGCTCACCCTGTGGTGGGGAAGGCTGAAGGAAGTACTGTTAAGTCAAAGAAGTGGAGATTGTTGTAAGGCGTGTGTCTGGAGACCACAGGTCTTAAGTGGAAATCAACATGGTGGCATTCCCCTTCCTTTGCTGCCTACAGTGTCCTTTGCATCAGAAGGGGTGAGGTAAACAAATGAAGGAAAGCATAGTCAGGACCTGGCAAACCAGGTGCAGCCTAGCTGTTTTGAAGAGAGTTGTCCTCTGGATTCTTTAGTTATGATAAACAATGCATTCTTTCCCTACAACTGAAACTAAAATTAAAGTTGGATTTCTAACACTTTCATCTAAAATATCCAGAAAACCTCCCAACTTATAGCTTTAGGAAATTCTTTAGCTGCATAGAAAACATCAGTATAGCATAAGAATTTAGGTTTGGAAGGAGACTTGTCTGGTTGTAGTCTGGCCGCTGCATCGTTTAATCTTCTCCCTTACAGCAGTTCAGCCTATTGCCTTCACTAATGCATCAAGAAAAAATAGTTTAGGCTTAAGTAGTGGCAATGAGGACAGAAAGAAGGGACTATATTGTTTGGGTTAAGGCTTCCCCCTAGTCCCTGGCATCCATATATCTAAAGAGTCTGGAATGTTTGGGTGGAAGTTCCATCCCAAGCCCCACTCCTCTGGGAGTTGCCTCAGTCCAGACTTCACCTCAGAGAAAGTCCGCCAAACAATGACCCCTTCCCAGAGATGCTCAAAACCACTCCCACAGGGTATTCAAACTGCTCCCCAGAGAACAGACATGTGGTTTCCTGGTCTTCCTTCTCTGTCTCCTCTCTGAGGTGCTGGAAGGCCATCAAGGAGCGCTGCTATTCATTAAACCTGGGCTTTCTCTGATTTGGTTTGATTTGATCTGACTTGAACTATTGCATCTGCGGAGAGGTTTATTGGGGTGCAGAAACTTTTCATATATTTGTGTGGTTTGGGGGGCATTAGAATGGACACAGTGGTAACATGTATGAGAGTAGGGGGCAGTAGTAGTGCATCAGGCACAGTTGAAAGGATCCCCACCTCAGCAACCTTCCAGGATGACAGTCTCTGCTCTGTCCATTTCTCAGAAGGCAGAGTAAACTTGGAGTGTCAGAACTCCAGAAGAGGGCCATTCTTGTTCTCTTAACATTCTTTTATTCACCGATGGCTTGAGTTAGCACCAGGATGCAACACTGATTACCATTTTCTGTTCTCAAGTTTATCACAGTACACATTGGTGAGAAAATAATGAATTCCAAAATAGAACCTATTCTGCTTTTATTAAAACCTCACAGGACCCCATAATTTGTTTAGAGCTCTGCTACTGGTGTCTTAAATCCTGAGCCATTTAGGAATACAGAGTCCTACATCCTCATTTTGAATCAGCCCCTACAAATTAAGTAGCCACTTCTGGTGTACTCTTCACTAGAATGATGACAGAGGACCAGTTTGGGGTAGAAGACATTTGTGTTGATTGGGAAGTCCACCCTTGATGATCAGTTAGAGATTAATGGATGAAGAGAGGGAAGCTGTGGAGTGGCCAGACTTCTGAGTTTGTGGGGCAAGATAATATTGCTTTTTGTGAAACATGAGGCTGTCCCTCCTTTCCCTACTCTACAGCAGATGTCTAACGGTCACCACATCCTGGCTCCTGAGGAAGGTTTCTCTTTGAAGCCCAACCCTAACCAGACAGGTTTAGGAAAGGCAGAGACAGAAAGCCAAGGTGAAAACAAGGCAGCTTTCAGATGGAGGCTTGCAGGATGTTTATGTTGTAATAACAGGTCTGCTTCTGGGGCTGAATTATATTTTATACCTACACAGTTGTAACTATGCGTTGTGTATCTTTTCCTAAGAAGATGTGGGAAAATCTCTATTTACCCCAGGAAGGACACAAATGGCATATCAAAGAAATTATTCCAAGTCTAGTTTAGTGAACCAGTGGGTCTTTGGGGGTGATTTCCAGGTCTATGGGTGAGGAGATACAGGAATATGAATGACTCAAAGACAGCTGAATTACAAAACCCCTTTCCGGTGTGCTGCTGACTCACTAAAGCTGTCTTCCTGGAGCTCTCTCAACAACCTGCAGGCAGCTCAGTGGGTTGGAGAGTCTTCTTCTCAGCTTCTTATACCGCCTTGGAGAGAGGATTATGAAACCTGTAATTTTCAGGAGTTTTTGAGCCTTCCTTGTAAATTTCTTAAACTTCCTGAGCCTTGTCTATTTGCATTCCTCCTTAAGTCTTCTCTGATACAATAATTATGATCCTCACCCCCACTAATACATCAAGTTAAAAGTGCTTCAGAATTTAATCAGGAGCTAGAGTGATTGGGATTAAAAATGAATCAATATTTGCCATATTGATTTGCCATGAATGATACTTACTACTCACTATACTTACTACTCACTCTATTCTATGTCCAAAATTTCCTTCAATGAAAAGCTAAAAATAGTTCTGAGGAGATAGCTCTTCGGTAAAGTGCTTGCCTTACTTGTATGTATGAGCATCTGGATTTGACCTCCACAACCCTCCCTGGCCAAAAGTTCGGCAGTTTGGCGGCACTTAGAACCCCAGAACAGCGGAGGTGGACACAGTCATATTCCTGGGACTTGCTGGCTGGCAACCTAGTTTTCTCCATGAGCTCTAGGCCATTAAGAGAGCCTAATTCATGTATATATAGAAGGGTGATGGCTCCTGGAGAATGAAACCTGAAGGGGTCCTCTGTCCCCCATTTGAAAAGCACATGCACTCACAAACATACACAAGCAAACACACACATACACTGAGACACACACACACACACACACACCAAAACCATTCTAATTCAAATGAAGTCCTTAGTTCCATTTAAATATGTCATTTCATGTATAACCTGTCTTCCACTTGTCTCTGTTTCACCTCCGAGTTGAACCTAAGCTCTTGGAGAAACAGGCTTGAGGGATGTGAATTTCCTTACTCTGTTTTTCTTTGGTACTCCTCTTCTGTCCTCCAACCTTCCCTGGGGTCAGGTCTGAGAAAAGGAGCTAGAGGAAATGTGGGCAAGCACTTTTCTAATGTAAGTGGCACTTACAGAAAATTTTTTTTTGGTTTTTAAATGTCCTTGGTGCACAAGGCCAAATCCTGCCCCCTGTTTTGTGGAGTATCAACCCCACGGAACAGGACTTATGAACTGTCTTATGCTGATAAAGACTCTCTAGTTGACCCGGGCATCCCCTGAGCCTTTGCTTCCATGATGCAGCCCCAGGATATTTAATGAGCTCTTCTTTTAGAAACCAGCTATCCTCCTTGAACTGACCTTCTCAACATGACTCTTAGTTATTTTTACTGTTGATTTATTCCCTAGGCTTTATTATGATGTCAGGAACACAGGTATTTGGTGTGTGACTATAGGAAACATTTTTGGTGTTTATCAAGAAGTCTTGGGTTTCTACAATCTATAAAACCATACTTTATTTCCACCCCCAGGTGATACTGAGAGCATCCAGTTATTTTTTTAAAGCATGCATGTTCAAGTGAGAAATGTCCTGCAAGGCTCAAGTATTTCAATATTTGGCTTCTGATTGGCACTGCTATTTGGGAAGGTAATAGAACGTTCAGGAGGTAAAGCCTTGCTGGAGGAAGTATGTCACTAATGTAGGGGGCAGATTTGGGAAGATTATAGCCGTGGCCCACTTTCTCTTCTCTTTCTGCTTCCTGTGTATGGACAAAGATGTGACCATCCACCTTTAAGCTCCTGCCACCATGCCTTCCCTCATTGTTGCCATGACTTTCTGCCACAATGAACTGTATCCTTCTGGAACTGTGAACCAAAATAAACCTTTTATTCCCTAACTTGCTTTTTGTCTGGGCATTTTATAATAGCAATGGAAAAGTAATAAGAAACACTGGTAATTGTTTAGTTTTCTTAAAATAAGGCAAGGTGCATTTGTTATTACTTTATTAATTAACTGGTAAGTTTGTGGTGTCTGTCTGAGACCAGAAGAAAGCTTTAAGACAGTATGTTTGAGAGAAGTGACACTAAAAGGAAAAAATGTTCCTAGACCACTACTTAATTGTTATATACAGAGGAATCTAAAAGTTAAACATTCCCTACTTTTTCAGAAATCCTGATGTTCCCTTACAACGGACCTTCAGGAGATAAGGACCCTCCCATTAAAGCTCTTTCTGCATTAAAGGCTGGGTCTTCCACATTCCTGACAACTCTCCTATTCTCCTTCTACAAAGGACCATACTGCCACTCCAGACTGGTGACGGTCTCCAAAGCTAGGGAGGTGAGGGAGTAAATATTACTTAATAAACTAGTCTGAATGCCAAAAGGTAATTTCTTAAGAATTTTATTTGAGTGTGTTCAACAAACACCTATACTGCATTCATTTCTACTATATATGCTTCAAAGTGTTCTATAAATATAAATAAGTTTAATTCTTACAACTACCTTGTGAGGTCAGTACTAATATTACTATAATTTTATGACATAGAAACAGACCCAAAGCTTTTAATTTGCCCAAAGTCAAATAGCTAAGGTCAACATTAAGTATTTTAAGAAACAGTTTAAAATATTTCATTGAAATTTGTGGTTGATGTACATCAATATCAGCTCATCGATGAAGAGGCCATTAGGACAGATCCTCTCTCTTTCTAACTTCTTTCCAGCTACCATGAAATAAACAACTCCCCACCCTCACTTTGTCTATTGGTAATTAAGGGCTGCTGGGAGGAGTCAATTTTCTTCAGGGATGTAGCTTCTAAGAGCCTATTCATGTACCCATTCTCCAATAGGCAACTCTTATAAAAAAAAACATTTAGTTGGGGCTCACTTACAGTTTCAGAGGTTTAGCCCATTACATCATGGCAGAGAGCATGATGGTGTACAGGAAGACATGGTGCTGGAGCTGAGAGTTCTACACCTTGACTCAGAGGCTATAGGAAGTTGACCGACTGTCACACTGAATGATGCTTGAGAAAAAGACCTCAAAATCCACCCCTGCAGTGACCCAGTTCCTCCAACAAGGTCACACTTTCTAATAGTACTACTCCTCTTTGGGGGCCATTTTCTTTTCAAACCACCACTTTCTCAAACAATAAGAAAAAGAATATTGTTGGACAATGCCTGGCTAGTCATTTGAATGTTGTAGATATAGTATACATGGTTAATATAAAATATAATGGATTGCACAGCCACACTCTGAGTTCCTGCAAAAGAAGTTAACACTCTCTGAGTAAAGAGAGACAACACTGATGTGGGATTTCCCTCTGTATACTGTGAATACCATTGGTTAATAAAGTAACTGCCTTGGTCTGTTGATAGGGCAGAACTTAGGTAGGCAGGAAAAACTAACATGAATGCTGGGAGAAAGAAGGGCAGAGTCAGAGAGAAGCCTTGTAGCCCTGCTGGAGGCAGATGCCAGAACTTTAGCTGGTAAGCCACAGCCACGTGGCGATACACAGATGAATAGAAATGGGTTAAGTTAATATGTAAGAGTTAGCCAATATGAAGCTAGAGTTAATGGGCCAAGCAGTGATTTAAATAATATAGTTTCTGTGTGATTATTTCAGGACTGAGCAGCCAGGAACAAATAAGTGACATCCTTACAACACAACACACAGGAACTGACTTACTCATAAGATAATAGTAGAGTGCCCAACAACCTCAGTGAGGAGTTGGTGTTGTAGGAGCCTGCTCAGACTCGAAATAACCACACAGAAACTGTATTAATCAAATCAAAGCCATTTCTTTAGTCATTAACCAATAAAAACAACACATATACAGAAGGACTTCCCACACCAAGCTGGTGTCTGCTTCCCTTCAGAGATGGACCATAAGTAAACTAACCTCTGCTCCTCAACAAGACTGTCCTCACTGGACAAGAACTAGTTATATCCCAGAGGCTTCAGTATTACTTTTGTATATTGGTTCACAGAGGAGAATTGGCCGGCCATTCACCTGCTCAAGGAGTCCCTGCTTCCCCCTTTCAAAGAGCAGAGAGACAGACAGGGATAAGGAAGATGATGGATGACACACAGGTGTGGTCTACTAAGATCTCCCAGGACAAACTGGGAAAAGTTGGATAAAAGCTGTCAGGAGAGGTAGATGACAGTCTCTAGTCAAATGAACAAAGGAAAACAGAAAACTTTACAAAGAAGAACAGCAAAAAGCCCAGAGTTTATTGTGGAGGGATTGTCAGATTCTGGAGAGTCTCTCAGTGAGAGGGAGTAGCCTAAGCCATGGAAGAACACAAGGAATCTCAGAAAATCAACACTGTTCTTACAGACATTTGAGAGAGGGAATAATGGGAGAAGTGGCAGAGGGAGGAGAGACACTGGGAAAACCCTATCCTCTTGGTTAAAGGAGTGGTGAGACGCTGTTTCAAAAAAAAAAAAAACCCTGCTCGGTGGTCAGTTGGTAGCACCAGGCCATCCATGAACTGAACTCCCAGGCACTTCAGAACAAGTGTTATGGGACCATCTCCTGAAACCTGGCCGCATCCAATGAGGTGGAAACATGGCGGGAGCCAGAATGTGCAAAGAACACAGACACAGAATCCAGGAGGCAGTCCAACATCAGGAAAGACCTCCCAGGACCCAGGCCAGCATTTCTAACCATTCCCCTGAAGGACTACCCAGAGGTGTACCCAGCATCTGTGGTCACAACTGGCCCTCACTAAGAGTCACTCAGGGTGTGATAGGGATCTGGAAGCACAGGAAGGAAGCCAAGTGTTAGGAATAGAACAAGAGAGCAGAGGCAAAAATGGCATTCCATACCCCCACCAACTACCCTCCTTGCCATTGTTGCCCTTTAGTTAATAGCCAAATTGTACATTTGTAAATTTAGCAGTCCAGCTCTGTCTTCCTCTGTTCTCATCCCATCTTTCTTCCTCTTTCCCTTTCTTTCCTTTCTCTTGTTTCCTTATCTCTCTTTTTCTCTTTAAATTAAAAGCTTTTATTAGTACATAATAATTATACATAATGAGCTTCGCCAAGACATTTTTGTAAATGTGCATACTATAATCTGATCACATTCATCCCACCTCTCTTCCTCCTTTCCTCCCTCTCCCTCCCCCGACCTCCTCTGTCTTCCTTCTGACTCACTGATTCAGAATAGTGAGGGGCCCAGTCTTGTGCAGGCAATCCCAGCGACTATCTGCTGAAGAGTGCAATGGCCATGCCATCCTCAGAAGTCAGCATTATAAGCCATATCCCCTTTCCAGTTCTTATTTTCCCTGACACTCCCTATGCTAGGTTTCCTGGGCCTCAGAGGGACTGATACAGATGTCTGTCTTAGGGTCAGGCACCCCAGCATCATTTCTTCTCATCACTTTGGTGAGTCAGGACTCTCTGAAGTTACTGCTACCTGTCATAAAAACAAGTTCCTCTGATCAAAGTTGACAGCAACACTAAATCAAGGGCAAAAATGTAGCTATTTAGACTTTGGTGAGCGTATCTTATGCATATAGCAGAACAATAACCTTAAAATTCATATGGAAGCACAAAAGACCCCAGATAATCAAAGCAATCCTGAGCAAAAAATAATGTTTGCTGTACTAGTATCCCTGATCTCTAGTTATACTACAGAGCCATAGCACCAAAAACTGGCGCCCAAACAGACACGTGGATCAATGTAATAAAATGGATGACTAAGATGTAAATTCATAGAGCTACAGTCATGTAGCATTTGACAAAGATACCACAAAAACACAATTAAAAAAATCTCTCTAATAAACGGTACTGGGAAAAATCATATATCCACATGTAGAAGAGTGAAACTAGATCCCTATCTCTTACCCTCACAAAATCAACTCCAAACAGATCTAAGACCCCAATGTAAGACATGCATTCTGAAAAATTAGGGGAGCACACTTATATAGACTTGGACAATGCTCGTCTGAATGGAACTTCATTAGCTCGGGAAATAATGCCAAGAAGTCACAAAGAGACTTGGTCAAACTAAAAAGTTTCTGGGCACCAAAGGAAATAGCTAACTGGGTGAAGGAATAGCCTACAGAATGAAAGACATCTCTGCTACATATACATCTGGCAGAGGATAAATATACAAAGCATTAAAAAAACTAAAAAAATCAAGTAACTCAATCAATAAATGGATTAAGAAGCTAAACAAACACATCTCAAAAGATGAAAGGCAAATGGTCAATAAACTCTTGAAAAATATCCACACTCACTAGACATCAGAGAAATTAAAATTTAAAACTACACCGAGATTCCACCTCATCCCAGTTAGAATGACAGTCTTCAAGAAACCAAACAAAGAAGAGGGAGTGGGAAATAGATTTGGCATGTAAAATGAGAAATGAATAGGTTTTTAAATAAATAAAAAAGAAACAAAACACCAACAAAAACTAATGATGCTGGTAATAATGAGGGTGAAAGAGGACACTTATATTGTAGGAATGCAAATTAATCTAGCCAGTATGGAAATCAGCATGCAGGGTCCTCAAAACCTATAGGTAAACCTATCACATAACCATTCTTGTGTATTTACCTGAAGGACTCTAAGCCAACATCTCGAAGATACCTGTACATCCGTGTTTACTGCAATGACATTCAAAAACTAAATAAATAATTTGTGACTAACCCAGGTGTTCTAAAACAGAAGACTGAATAAAGAATGATGTATAGGCACAATGGAATTCTTTTATGTCTTAAAGAATAAAACTAAATATTATTTGTGTAAAATCATGTATAAATATATTATATTATATTATGAAATAGATGTGGAAGTATCTAGTGAAACAAGATCAACAGGAAACAGAGGAAAGGGAGAACTGTAGAATTTGAGGACAAATATGGTCAATGCATATAATGTATATTTGTATACAAATATACAGATGAACACATTACCATATATAAAGAGAGTCAACAAGAAAACTTTTATGAACTGAAGAAAACCAAAAGCAATCAGTCCTGTAACTACATACAACTTTCTATGTATTTCTCCCATGTCTAATTATTGAGTCTGGATAAATTCTGTCTTGGGTTTCAAAAGCAGCAGACCAGAGGAGTGCAGATCTGTCCCAGGTGCTCTCTAGTGGAACGTTGCTTCATCTTGCCTGGTTCTCCATCCCACCCTTTCCAGTTTCTGGTTGTCATATTAACTATCCTGCCCCTAACCAGGACACCCTCAGACAGTGGGTCTCTTTCAGTGGCAGTGACAAATTCTGTCCTCTTGGGTCTTCTGTCCCTGCTACAGGGCTGTGAGATCACATTGGGGTTTTCTTTTTCCCTGCAGTGCTAGCTGAAGAACCAGTGTGTTGAGCTCAACTGTGGCTTCTTAACATATCATTCCCCCTTCTACCTCCTTGTCTGCCCCAAACCAGAGGTCAGTAGGCCGTTAGGGCTCATGACAAAACACCACGAGTTGAAAACACATCAGAGGTGGCAATTCTCATTGTTACCATCAGAAAAAAAACTTTATACATCATTGCCAAGATGTATAAAGAATTTCAAGTATTTTAAAATAAAGTCCTCTCTCTTAGAATGACAGAGAATTTATTCACTATAGCAAATAACTGAAATCAACCTACTTATCATCAACAGATGAATGGATAGTGAAAAAATATATGAATACTACTCAGCAGTAAAGAAAAACCATTATCACAGATTTTTCAGGGAAATGGGTGGGAAAAAAGCCTATATGTTCTCCCGCATATGTGGAACCTAGCCAATAACATGTGTATATATGTAAACATGTGCATCAGGTACAGTGTAACATACATAAAGGATAACAAAAAGGGCTAAATATTAGGAGATATGAAAGGACCGAGTGTAGAACCATTGTATTAAACCAAGACCTGATGATGCATAATTACTATTATACACATAGATGAACACATCTTCCAACCCTCATCAGAAAATCTTCTATTTGTAGCAAATGATGATTGACACAGAGACTCACAACTCACAAGGGGCAGAGAATAAGAGACTGTAGAATGTTTAGCCATAAATGGAATGTCTATATCCTACCTCTCCTCCAAGGGTTCAGGGATCATTTACAAAGAAGGGACAAAATTTGAGATCTGTAAGTGATGGGTGACAGCAAGGAAACAATGTTTTCTGGACTCCACAGGGCAGTTACACATGTGAAGCCAGCAAGTCAGACCACATCCTAACAGGGACAGAGGAGTTGGCCATGAAGTCCCCTCCCTGCAGCGGAGGAGCTATTAGCAATTGTTAGCTGATGGAAGTGGAAAGGTCAGTTTTCTTTAAGCATGTAGCCCTTTGAGGTTCTGGGGCAGGCAGGGTCTGTGCACATGTCATCATTGAAGGCCATGCGGATGCCACCCGTGGTATGGGTTGCCACCTGAACTCACATAGAAGTCTGTGGACCATTCTGTCACGGGGATAGATGACAAGTCTGAGTCCATGGTCCTAAAGGAGCCAGGGTCTGTGCTGATGACTGTGGCCCAGGTTACCACTGACGGCCATGCGGATGTCCATGATCTGTGCTACCACTGGGGCCGTATTGATGTGAGTGGCCCGCACTGTCACCTAAGGCCAAGTTGATGCCTGTGGTTCAGGCAGTCTCTGAGGGCCTTGTCTGGGTCCGTGGTCCCCCTGTAGCCAGAAGTTATGTTCGTGGTCTGCGTTGTCACCAGAAACCATGTAGAAACCCATGATCCGTGTTCCATCTGACTGTAAAGAGAAAGGAAGCTACTTTTGCAGTGATATTGATGACTGCAGATGCACAGTTGAGAAAGAGGGACATGGAAGGCTTCTGTGACAACCCTCACCCCCACTCCAACCTTTGTCCCCAAAGAGTAACAGCCTAAACAGGAAGCCATTGAGGAGACCTCTTAAAACGTGTGATAAAAATGCTGAAGTTAGCTCTCCACAATTGATGGCTTGTGGCTGGGTGGAGAAGGGAAAGGACGCAGTTCTGTTTAAGGGGCAGGCCACCGAGAGTTTGACCATGCTCCCGTGAGTATGTAGATAACACAACTTGGACTTTCTCTTTTTTGAATTTTAATATCTTACTTTTTGGGGGGATGGAGGTCACAAGAAAGGGGTCAGACATAGAAGGACCGAGAAGTGAGTGTGATAGAGTGAATTATGTGGAATTCCCAAAGAATCAATAGAAGAGAGAGGGGGTAGCCCTGATAATTCCGTCATACACATCCAAGAATACCTGGGTAAAATAAGTTGGCACCAATGGGATCAAAATAAAGCAACAAAGTTGGATGGGAAGGGAATCTGGGAGAGGGCAATGAATCTGGGAAGAGCTGAGGGAAGGAGGGTGGATATGATTAGCTCATGCGGTATAAAATTCTCGAAGAACTAACAAAAATTTTAATAGAGATTGGTCCCTTGCCACATCTCCCAGCAGGATTCTGGGACCATGGCACACCTGCTTTCACTGTGTCCCCCAGTTGTCCCCTGACTGAATGACAGTTGTGTTTGGTTCTTCTATTTTCATTCCACCATTGTTTATACAGAAAGAGCAATTTCGTCTTTTTAGTACTGGTCTCTGAATTGAAGAGGCAAGCTTTTAAACAATTGTTGGGGCCTAATCAGTTGTTTTCACCTCAATTATAGGAGCACTCCTTGTCTTTGAGCTTGGTGGCCATTATATTGAATTTTCATCTTATTTTATTGCCTCCTTTATAAAATGCTTGTCTATTACTTGGGCTATTAGAATCCATTATTTAGAATGACAGTGATATTAATAATATTGATATCTCAATGTTTTAAAGATATATGCTTAGAGTCTGTGGACAGGGCACATATTTGTTTGTGATTATAGGACAAAATGTAGATGCTAGCAACCATGACAGTAAAAAAGAGAGAGTTGATGGAAGATGGCAGAATTGAGAAGCAAGTATAAAAGAAGTGTAGAGTTGTTATTGTCCTTATTTTATCAAGTAGCTAATAAAATGATTGTGTCAAATATCAGCAGGTATGATGTGACAGTTTATGTATATCATTTAAGAATCATTATTAAAAATAAGAATGAAACTAAAAATTATTGGGAGGTATAAAAAAGAGAATTGTTATTTGTGATCCAAATCTTTTATTCATAGTGAAAAATCTATATACCGTATTTAAAGTCTATCTATCATGAAATCAAAGGATAAACATTATTTAGAGTTTTAGCAGAAGGATTAAAAGAATAAATTGTCGGACAACTCAAATATCATGATTGGTATTCAAAATAAGAAAGGGTAGGACAAGAGACTGCCTGATTGATATACCAGGAGTTTTTATAACTTATTGTAACCATTGCCATATGAATATATTTAATGTGAGCCAAACAAAGCACTTGCCATTTTTATGGAAAGTCTTTAAAAAAGTTTTTAGTGGAGTGAGTCAAACATACTAAGGGCAAAGGCTCAAGTGTACAGCTTACAACCAAGACACAGAGTCTTCCCATCTCTACCCTAGGGAGTTCCTGGGGTCTATCTTGGCAAACACCCCAAAGGTTCTTTTTCTACCTTCATTGCCTCAGACTAGTCTCACCTGACCTGAAAACACACATTGGACACTTTCTTGTTTCTGGGTATTTTAGTTTTACTACAGCTATGAGATTAATTCACATTATGTGTGTAGCTGTTATCAGGGAGCATTCCACCCTGATGTATGCTGTGAATATGTTTTACCATTGGCTAATAAAGAATCTGCTTTGGGCCTATGGCAGTGCAGAATAGACCAAGGCAGAAATTCCAAGCAGAGATAGAGAAGAAAAGAAGGCAGAGACAGAGAGATGCCATGTAGCTGCTGAAGGAGACAGGTGCCCGAGAACCTTACAGGTAAACTATGAGCCTTGTGGTGATATATAGATTAATAGAAATGGATTAATTTAAGATGTAAGAATTGGACAACAACGAGGATCCTAAGAGAGACATACATGGATCTAATGTACATGGGAAGTAGAAAAAGACAAGATCTCCTGAGTAAATTGGGAGCATGGGGACCATGGGAGAGGGTTGAAGAGGAGAGGAGAGGAAGGGAGGGGAGCAGAGAAAAATGTATAGCTCAATAAAATCAATAAAACAGAAAAATATGAGAACTAGCCGATAAGAAGACAGAGCTAATCAGCCAAGCAGTGATGCAATGAATATAGTTTCTGTGTGATTATTTGGTTCTGGGCAGCTGGAAACGAATGAGTGGTCTCTTCCTCCTACAGCACCTTATAGAACAAAGCTCGTTCTTCAGATTTGTCAATAGAAAGTTCATTATTTGGAAACTAACAGAATAAGGCACCTATGGCTCTTGTTAATTGGAGGATGTCTACACACACTGATAGAATCTCTAAGAATAAAATGCTGAATCACAAGATACAGCTCTGGGTTAGTGGGTTTGCAAAAAGAGAGATACTGTATAAATACAGTAATGTATAAATGCTCAGTGCCACACCTACTTCTGCCACTCTGTGTCATCTTAACCATGCTAGTTTGGATAGCCATTCTACCTCACTGTGGTTTGAACTGGCATTCCTCTGATGACTAATAAGGTTGAATTCTTTTATATGTTATTGCTACTGGCCATTCAGCCATCCTTCTTTATGAATTACCTGCTCAATCTTTGTCCACCCCAAAAAGTTAGTTGAGTCTCTTCACACACACACCATATATGCACCAGAATTTTTTTTTAAAAGTTCTCTTTATATGTGATAGTACCTCACTGCTATGATGCAGGTAATCTTTTTAGTTTTGTTATAATGTCTACCAGGAGACAGATGTTCCTGTTTTTATTGAAGTCTTACTTGTAAAATCTATCTCGTGATCTCTGCTGTATCCTATCTAGAATTTATCTATCTCATGGTCATGAAGATGCTTTTATAGGTTGTCTTCTAAAAAGCTTATTGCCAGGGGAATGGTTCAGTGGGTAGAGGCACTTGCTCTAAGTCTGTCAAGCCGAGTTCAGTCCCTAGGACTAACACGATGGAAGGAAAGAACAGATGCCCACAAATTGTTCTCTGATCTCCTTCCACGCACAGGCACCATGGCACACATATGCAGGTTAATGTACACACACACACACACACACACACACACACACACAAAGAGAGAGAGAGAGAGAGAGAGAGAGAGAGAGAGAGAGGAGATGTCTAGGTGCCCCCTCTTTCTGTCTTTCCCGCTCCCCTCTTCCCCTCCCCCATTCTTCATGTTCCTTTCCTAAATCTGTCTTGGTTTTTATTAGTGCACATTTCTTAGACAGAACAATGGGTTTCCTTTTGACTTTTTTAAAATGTGCATCCACACAGCCTTACTTGTGGAGAAAATCCCAAGAAGATAGAAGATAGACCCCAAATCGGGGAAGTTCCTTTGCTGGCTGGCCTGAAGCTGCATGAGCTACTCCAGGCCTAGCTAATCAGATGGTCCCACCTGAACTGAATTGCTAGTGAGAGCCAAAGGCACAATAGGGCTGTGCAGGAGCCAAGTGTCTAGAACACAAGGCTGAATTTCTGGTCAAGGCAAGGCAGTGGCAGGGAGGTAGCTGGCTATTGTCAGTGATCGTGTGGATAGCAGATCACACTGTGACCTTGATTTCCAATTCTTCTGATGCAGTTCTCCAGCTTTACTCCAGACTACGTGACCTGCCCAATACCTTTCCAATAGATTCCTTTTATTTTCTCAAGTTAGCCCAGCTCTTATATGAGGTAAGAACTCTGTCTGATAAGAGCAGCAAGTTCAAAACTTCACTGAATGCCATAGCCAGGAAAACTACTGTCCTTCAAAGCTGGGGAGTTCCACATCCCCTCCCTTGACCTGAGATAAAGCATCCCCAAACTATTTCCCTAAGCTTCCCTAGGGCCTGAGGAGAAGTCTAAGGAGCAATGTGGAAGCCATTGGAGCTAACCAATGACTGTGACACACCAGTCCACGGGGTTCTGGCAGAATGTGAGATGCCGGCTCACTTGGGCACAGCCCCGATCTCTACCCAGTCTCCCATCCATCACTGGTAGCACCCCACTGCACCTAGACCTATGGAAGAGAAAACCAACAAAGTGAATTTCCTTCAGTGATAAACTACATTTTAAAGTTAACAAAAACTTCCAAATGGTGTGGAATTTTATGCCCTAATTGGAAAAGCATTTTTAAACTTTCTCTCTATGATAGTGTGTTCTGAGTCACTAGTTTCCAGCAGGAGGAAGTAAGGAAATGAATGGTGTGAAGCAAACACCCCTGGGGTTGGGGCCTTTTTTTTTTTCCTTTTGCTAAGAAATTTTCCGCAGCTTGAGGTATCACACAAACAGAGGATATTCTTTCAACATGTCCATATTATTTTTCTTTTCTCCTACATGAAGCCTTACCCTAAGCTGTCATCATGGAAATGTCGGAACCGCTTCTAAAGAGCTGCCACTCTCTCTCTGATTCAGCCATACCCTTCCAGTCACCACATGTGCCTCAGATATATCCTTCCCTCACCTGTCTGTCTATCTATCTATCTATCTATCTATCTATCTATCTATCTATCTATCTATCTATCTATCTATCTATCTATCTATGTGTGTATCCCTCTCCTTCCTCCCTGTCTCTTTCTTGTCTATCTCTGTCTCTCCCTCTCTATCTCTCCTCTATCTCCATCCTCTCACTAACTCCTCTTTGTGTCTCACTCTCCCTCTCTCCGTCCTCTCCCCCTCTCTCTATCTGTCTCTCCCACCCTCCCTTCCCTCTCCCTCTGCATACTTATGACACCCTAGATTCACTCCATCACAACACAGATGGCCCTGTTCTGCAGTCACTGACTATATGCCTCCTGCCCTGACTTTTCTTGAACGAGGATCCATACTGTCCAGTACTTGCTCTCAGGGTTTGGCCCAGCAGAGATATTTGTTGAGTGAAAGACCTAGTGAATAAGGAAGCCAGTGGAGAGCTGTGCCGGCCCTCTGTGCTCCAACACTGGCTTTAACTTAGGGAGTCAGTGATTTATTATCTTAACTGTGAGCCACCTAGAGTTTAAGGGTGCTCACTGGACAGGACCCTGGGACAGTGTGAATTATTCAGGACTGGTTGGCAATTGGAGGCAGTCACCATGAGGGCAGTCCACCCTACCCAGCTTCCTCATTGTACAATGAGAGTGAGCTATTCAGATTTTATTATGACAAATACATGAGCTAGTAAATTCACAAAGAGAAAAGGATTGCTTGACTCAGTTTCTGGGGTTGCAATCCATAATCAATCATCCAAGTTGTTCCATGAGGCCTACCTCTCTAAGGCCCTACCCTCTCCTAGTAATACCATGGGTCAGTCAAGCCTTTAATATGTTTAACATTGGGAGGAAGCTAGTATCCAACCAGAGCAAGGATGAACCTCTAAACTACCTGTATTAGTTACTTTTCTGTTGCTGTGAAAAATCACCATGACCATGGCAACTTATAGGAGGAAGGGTTCATTAGACTTACGGTCCCAGAAGGATAAGAGTTCATCACCATCATGGCTGGGAAGCCTGACAGCAGGTGGCCAGAGCAGCAAGGTAAGAGCTCACACCTTAAATGATAAGCAGGAAACAGAGAAAACTGGGATGGCTTTTCAAACCCCAACGCCCCCCGCCCAGGTAGCACATTTTCTCCATTGAGGCCACACCGTCTACACTTATCCAAATATCACCACCAACTACAGATCCAGTGACCAAACATCTGAGCCTACAAATAACATTCTCATTCAAAGCACCACACTACAAATGGGGTTGAGTTCTCATCTTGAGTGCTCTGGGCCCTGAGACGGGACTGATAGAACTACAGATAGTGAGTGGACAGACATTTACCTATGGTACAAAACTAAACCAAAAAGAAAGATTGAGATCCAAAAAGAGGGTGTTGGCTGAGATGACAGGACTTGATTTAGGGAGTGGTATCAAGGGCAGACTAGCGAAAGGTGTGTGTGTCTCGGGGTAAGCCAGAGGACTCACTGTGTTGTATTTTTACAGCCTGCTTCTTTGAGTCCTTCCCCTGTGAAGCCAAGCAAGGCGAAGTGAATAATCTGGGGTACAAAACTGGACTGGTTGCTTCCTACTAAGTCACCAAGTTAGAAGACAGGAGAGCAGGGATACAAATGAGTTTGATAGGATTGTGAAGCCCACATGCCTACCTCTGATAGGGAAGTCCCAGGAAGGGAAAAGAAGAAGGAAGTATTTAACAAGTTCTGAGGAATGAACAGAGCCTGTGAGAGGGCGTTGTATCTTACATCTGCTACAGATGCTACAGGCATCACTTATTCATGGGAAGAAAATGAGAACAGAAATTGAATAAAGTAATCACAGGGTTATGACTTCATAAAGGGCAATATATTTAGAAGTATATATTATATAACACTTTAATTGATTTGTCTAATCCAATGGCATGGTATTTGTAAACATTTCTAAAACATTTTTTTTGTACCTTGTAGGTACAAACAAAAATAATGAGAAAGTGCAGGCTCTGAAATCCAGGGGGACAGGAATCATGTCCTCATCATTATTTTCTGAGTGTAGCATCATCCAAATGCCTGGCCTGTGAGAAATTAATAAATGGAAATGATGGCAGCTGAAGAGATGGCTCAGAGGTTAAGAATGGGTATTACTCTTGCTGAGGACCCAGGTTCCATTCCCAGCACCTACATAGCAGCTCACATCTGTCTGCAACTCCAATTTCAGGGGATCTGATACTTTCTCCCCTTCTCCACGGGTACCAGACATGCATATGGTGTGTGTAGATACATGTAGGAAAGCACTCCTCCACATAAAACAAAAAATAAAAATGAATAACTCTTTTAAAGACAAAATGAGGAGTAAAGGCAAGAGCAATGTCAGACAAGAGGCGAGGCTTGTGTTCACAAACAGGATAGACTATCTCCACTCTCATTTCACCCAAAGACAAGGAACCGTTTCATTACATTTTTTCTTAGGGTTCCTCCCTCATTTGTTCCAGTGAACACAGTTTTTGATCTTTTCCATTTTGGCCCCTAGAGCCATTTCCGTATTTCAATAGACTACATTCCTTGGAGATTGCTTTCTCCGAATCTGGATTCCCTTTTGCAATCTCTCAAATGAAACCTTACTTCGTCTTGCATCTTTTGATTCTTGGCCTCTATACATTGACAGTCATCTTTCTGCCTATTAACACATGCGTTTTGAAACACTTTCAAAATAAAATAAAGGTAAATTAGGGGTTCTAGAAGCTGCAGCAGTGAGCTTTGCAGCTTCACCTTCCCTGCCTTTGAGACAGTGAACACTCACTTTCTAGAGTTGAGCACTTAGATGGGAGAAAGCACAGAAGGGATAATTTTCCTTTGAATCCAGTGGTAGGTCCCAAAAGAGGCCCACAGAAATAAAGGATCTTAGGTACAGTCCCAGCAATGATGTGTGTGAGGAAATCGACAGATGTCTTCTCTTACTGAGATAGCACATGCCCCAGATCAATACAAGGGCAACAGGAATTAACAGCCAAGAGATAAAGAGCAGATCACCAAGGAATCAGGTTTTGAAAAAAAAAACTCTAGGGAAGGTAGTCTATTGAAATATACTCAGTTGATCCATTTTTCTTATGAATAAACAATCCATTATATTTGTGTATTGTGGTTTTAAGACTTTGGTTAGAACACCAGCTCCGGTACAGGTTAGTTCTAGGCTCTGAGTCCCTAATGTAGTCAACCTTCAACTTCCTTTGCTTCACTAGTAAAGTAGAGGTGGTGCTAAAGATAGCCACAGCTTAAGGATGCTGTGTTTGTGAAATAAGACATGCAAAGGTCTTGGTGTGATGCCTAGCATTGAGTAAATGTGGAATGAATGCCAGATGTTGGAAGCAATGTAAGAGACCCTCGGTGATTTAGGGGTGAGCTGGAGACAGGTTGAGGCAGTTTTCGGTAGACTAAGGTGCTGCGGATGTGTCATTGACCCCAACTGAATAGCCCCCTTTCCTTCTTCTCTCCCAACCTTCTGCTTGGTAGGGCAAACAGGAAGGGACATTTTCTGACACCTTCTGGGGCTGTGATGCAATTGGAGGTAGGAACTCGGTGAAAGGTTGAAGGAGAGGGTAGGAACTGAGGGCACATGGGAAAGAACAAATACCCGGATGATGGGATTCGTGAGTGTTCTTTCATATATGAAAGAAGATGTCCGCAGAAAATATCTGGGCCTGTGAAAGGCGTCCTACTGCAACCTGCCTGGGCCGGAAATAGCGTTCAGAGAAAAGCACTCAGTTACTGTCTGTCTCTCCAGGGAAGTCCTCTGGATCTTGTCACCTGAGATTTTAGAATGCCATGGGATGTACATGTGACTGAAGTAGACCAGTATTAGGTCACTTCTGCGTCTATCGTGCAGATACTTGGTATGAACTAGAGTTAGTAGCTGCTTTTCCTCCCCAGGTTCCTCTAACTACCTACAGAAGTTTTTCTTGGAGTAAAGACAGTGCAAGTCACAGAGAACACCATCCAGGGGACTGAGAGAATATCAATCCCACTGTTAGAGGTGTAGCTATTTCCTTCTACACCATGAAAGACACGTATGACATCAGCACAGACAAGGTGTAATTGAGCGGGCCTAATAGTGAACAGGGACAAAGGGTGGAAGCTAGAGAGAAAGAAGGACACAATGTAGTCACTGCAATTGATGGGGCAGCGGCAGGAAAAGGGAGAGAGCAATGGTGATGGAGCCGAGGCCCCTCACCATTCTCATGGGAATGCAGGGGCCTATTCCCTCTCAGTTTTGCAGCTGAGTTGCCCATGGCCTCCACTGTTGCTATTTATTCTCTCAGAGCACTGAGTTTAGGGAGTGATGAAAAACAACCTCATGGCCCAAGCACAGCTATCCTATGTGAGAGACCATTAAGATAAAGTCCCACGTAAGTGGCCCTAATAAAAGAAATTTATCACCAGACATGGAGAGGAAGGTGTCTTTATTCACTAGGTGAATAGCACTAAGCATTGTCAATGTAGCTTTTCAAGGCTCAGAAATTATCATTCATTCTCCAAATTACCAACCACACAAAAATTACTAAATGGTGCGTTATCACTCCCTCTCAGCGAGAGAATGTCTTTGTTTAATGTTTGATTACAAATGGCTCTGCTACGATTATCATCAATAAATCACAGGTAAATGTATCCATGGCTGGGACTGAGGCAGAAAGAGTATGAGCTGCTGGGAGAAGGGAGAACAAAAGGCAAGCGATAGCTCCCACTTCGGAGTGCTGGACTTTTAGCACCCATTTTCCCAAGGCCTTTGGATATCTCAAAGGCAGAGCATTTCCGGTGTCCTTTTATAGACAGTGGGAGATCCATAGCAGCTTGGTCATGTGTCTTCAGCCTTGCTTGTGTTGGAGAAAGAGTGAACAGAGGGGGAGCAATGTATCCACGTGTACAAGAAGAGAGGGACTTGTCCGTATGGGACAAGTGGACGAGGGAAGGTGTTGTGAGTGACTGTCCTCCAAGTCAAGCAACTGTCCTCATGGGGAGTTCAGCTGTGTCCTCCTACAAAAGGATTATCCCAGCTGGGCCTGTTGATTATTTACACCCCCTCAAGGAGGGTTATGGAGGGTCTAGGGACCCTCACCTGAGTAGCCAGTTGCTTCCTACTACCTATTGTATGTAACTCTACCTTAATTGTCTATGGGCTATATGGAACTAGAGTATGCAGGCTGGGGAAGAGAGGGGAGGGGCTTCCACTTATGTGCCAATGGGAAAGTCCTTATTCCTGCTGGGTGAAGGTTTTCTAGGTAAGGCTAGTTGAGGAGCACCCACACCCTTGTAAGGAACCCTTCACCTATGCTCTGTAAGGAAGCCCTATAAACTCATTGGTTCCTCAGAGTGAACTTCGGCGGAATCATGCCTTGGTTTGCCACTGGGACCTTGGGAGAAGGGAAGATGCTTTAGCAGCAGAAGGGGAATAGAGGAAAGGGTGGGGAGGAGAAAGGGGCAGAGTGAGACAAAGGGAAGAGACAGGCAGACAGTGAGAAGGGAAGGAAAGAGAAAAGGGAAGAGCACATCTAACCTGCCTGGTACTGTGGCCCAGTCAGCTCACCACACTCCTCACTGGCTTCCTGACAAACCTCATGCGCATCCCCTATTGGCAACCCATGGCTGCTTCTGCTTGTCTGAGCTTGACAGTCTCCCTCCACCACTGGATCCACATCAGGTGTTCAGGTGTGTTCATGATCTTCCCTTATTAGAGTCTCCTTTCTTTTTCCTTTTCTCTTTACAATGATTTCACCCTTCCATTCCTTACCTTCCCGGATCACAACACATTTGTTTTTTTTTTTTTTTTGGTTTTTTTTTTTTTTTTTTTGGTTTTTTGAGACAGGGTTTCTCTGTAGCTTTGAAGCCTGTCCTAGAACTAGCTCTGTAGACCAAGATGACCTCAAACTCACAGAGATCCAACTGCCTCTGCCTCCCGAGTGCTGAGATTAAAGGTGTGTGCCACCACCGCCCGGTTAGCACATTTATCTTAACTCTTCAGATTGCTCAAGAGATTCTAACGGTGAACTACCCTACAGTCTGGCTCCAAGAAATACCAGATGTCCAGTGAACAGGAACTTGCCCAGTGGAACTGGACACAAGATTGAATCAGTTGTAAATTTGATGTCAGTACATGCATCTGAGACAATACAGTGCCATCAAGCCATTTGTGCTGACTTGGGCAAATAGTAGACCTAGTAATCAGTCAAGTCTCAGTCTGTCTTCTGTGGGTCTAGGGACACAGGGAGGGATAAAGCACACTGCTTTCAGTATCCTGGCATCCTAAGGGGAATAAGAAAAGCTTGAGCAAAGGCAAAGGAGATATCACGGATGGAGCATAGGGTTCTCCATGGGAAGTTAGGAGACTTATACCAACAAGGATTGTGGCAGAGCATAGGACAAAATTTAGGGAGCACTCAAGGAAAAAATTCAGAAGTTTGGATTTGATTATGTTTGTTTCTAAGAATCTTTGATAAAAAGCAAAAATTAAAGCAATGGAAATAGCATCAGTGAAGTTAGGAAAGAGAGACTAAGGGTCCATAAGGTCATTCATTCCTCAGTCATCCATTCATCCACTTAGCAAACATTTGGTGAAGATCTACTCTACTATGTGCAAGACACAGTGATAGGGTTTCATGGTGGAAAGATGGCTCCTGTCTTTATATGATTCAAACTCTGTGTAGAGAGCAAACAAGTGAAGTAAGTGATCACGACTTGTAGGAAGTGATGCAGAGGAGGTGAAGAGGTTAGGGATGTGGAGTAACAGGTGAGTGAAGAGCCACTGGGATGGCCAGGACTCTACCTCTCTCACAGGGTATAAAGGGTGCTTGAAGAGAGACCCACTGGAGAAAAACCAACACCCAGAAAGGATGCTCCAAAGAGGGCATACAAGGACAGAAAGAGGGGAAGGTTTTCAGCAAAAAGCCAGGCAAATTGACAAGGTAACACAAGTTCCAACAGGACACTTCAGGGGCAAATGGGAAAATGACTGAATGGAAATGAATTAGGGTGATTCCTTTACTTCCTGCCTGGATTTGGCCATAGCACTTCTTCTAAAGGGCACTCAGCCACTGTTTTCCACTCAGGTATCTTCAGATCTTTCTGGAACATTCTCTACATAGTCTCACTGCACAGATATTCAATGGCAGGACACCACAGAGACGCTGTGCTGCTGCTGCTGTGTGCGTAATGGGCTCTGCATCTTGCACATGCCGCTCTAGGTCACCTTCCAACTGTGCTGCCAACGCACCACTCAGGACACTGGCTGAGAGATACTTTGCCAAATTAAGAAATTATAAGCAACAAAGAGAACAAAAAAATCACATTCCTCCTATGTGATGCAAACAGGTACATGCCCATCTTCTGTTTCTAAATGTGGAAATAGGCCAAAGCAGAATTTCACCTTCTTTATCTGAGATTTTTGACTAAGGAGTTAATTAATACCTATATATCGAAGTCAAATTAACCTCTCTGGAACTTTTGAGGAGACAAGCAAAGGAAGAGAGAGAGAGAGAGAGAGAGAGAGAGAGAGAGAGAGAGAGAGAAAGAGATTTCCAAGACCCTGCAAAGAGTGAACAAAGGGAAGTTCTGAGCTGTTAAAGAGAAACAAAGGCAAGGTCAGTTGAGAAGTGGATAGTACCCAAAGGGGTGGCAGATGAGGAAAGAGATTCAGAGAGACTGAAGGAAGAATGGGGGCAGAGGGGGTGGACAGCAAGCTTCCGACCCTGGGAGGGGGCATGGTGTACAGATTAAGATCTCTATCGAGCTTGTGGCTGGAGCAATTACAGTGTATTAGAGTCCCGTTAGTGTTGACAAACATTGCTTCAATTAGGAATTAGTTCCACAAGGCATCAGATAACAGGGCTGTTGTTGACCTGCAAATAGACTGTGCCCCCCCCCACTTCCTCCCTGTTCATTCAAATAGACACCAGCTGTTTCCTAGGCCATTCCAGAAAGCCCAGCACTTCAAGTCTCCTCCTACAGCAGCCTCCAGGGAACAAAAATGAATATCCAGCGTCAGTATTCTGGTAAATACAAGTACTTATCCTAAGAACGTGAGTCCAAGTTGTGGGGGTCTGAGACCTCCATGCTTTGTCCGTCACCAATCCCATGACATCTTTCTTTTATAGTCCCAAGGACATGTCTAGGGTAGGGGCCCAGCTTGTGTCTAACAACTGTAAGCAATTGAAAGCTAATTTCTAGTGTCTGGATCAAGAAGTCTGACTGAACACATGCTGCAAAATCACTTCTTTATGTAGAGAAGAGGGGTAGGTGGTGCCATCATTTAGGAAAGGTGGCACGTGAGCGAAAGACGCCATGCAATAGAGCTCAGGTGGAGATCATTTTTCACTGAGAGAAAGTGATGGGAAAAGACGGGAGGAGAGAGGGGAGACCGGCCCCTGGGGCCAGGAGTAGCAGAAGAGAAGAGAGAAGAGAGAAGAGAGAAGAGAGAGAGAGAGAGAGAGAGAGAGAGAGAGAGAGAGAGAGAGAGAGAGAGAAACACAGACAGACAGATGAAGACAGAAAGAGAGAAATAGATGGGAGGTAAGCAGGGCCCGTTTAAAAGGGAATGTAGTAACTGCACAGGTGGTGCTCTTAGCAGCTACAACTGAGGACATATCCTCTCAGGACCCCAAGGGCAGGCCACTACAGATGCCTGAATACTAACATTCCTGTCAGGACCCCAAGGGCAGGCCAGTACAGATGCCTGAATACTAACACCCCTGTCAGGACCCCAAGGACAGGCCAGTATAGATGCCTGAATACTAACAGTTGGTGTGGGTGTGCTGGGTAGGAAATAAGTGTCTTTGATACATTCGAAACTATGAAACACAGACAGATGAAAGGCAGACAGACGGAAGTAGACAGAAGCAGGACTTGAGCAGGAGAGCATTGTTAGAAAGAAAGGTTTGACTGCTGTAGAGCCGTAATCTTGAGGTCCCCAGAGCAGGAAGAGGGACTGTAAACAGAGTGTTGACTGACGTCTGCATTGGGTCCTTTGCCTGGCACAAGAACATACCACCTCCCTAGCCTTCCAAGGCAGAAGACATGCTGCAGAAGGGAAAGGTGGGCTTAGCACTGCCTGCTGCTCTATCGAAAAACTGAATTAGAAGTTGGTGTAAGGAAAGACTGCTCAAGAACAGGCCTGAAGCTGATGGAGGTGACCTCAAATCATCTTGAGAAGGCTCGGTGACTGGAAGGGCTTTTATGGATTCAAAGGGACACAGGGAAACAGCAGGCAGAGAACACCCGGGTTGGGTGTGGTCTTTCTCCAAAGCACCACCTCTCTCACGTCCTCTTGAAAGTCCATCTGAATCTGGACCTGGACCTGCTGAAGAGGGCCTGTAGCTTCTTTCTAGATGATCCAGTTCATCTAAACACAAGGGAAGGAGGAAACAATAGGCTCACAACCACCTGTGACTCCCACTCAAGGGGATTTGGCGCCATCTTCTGGACTCCATAGGTACCTGCACTCACATGAGTGCACACCTACCTTGTGTATAAACATAATCTAAAGTAAAAATAAATCTCTTTAAAAAAAAGATTGGGAGTTGAGGCAAAATCTAAAACCCCAACTTCATTAACTCATATCCTAATTCTGTTCCTAAACAGACCAATGGTGGCTCTTCTGGACATTTCTATACAACAATGATAAAACTAACAGAAATTATGTTGCTAAATAACTTTAACATCCTTGAAAAAAAAGTCAAAAGTGACCATCACCAATTTGAGAAATGCAAAAGGTTGCCACATTGTACTTACCAATTTATTTCTCACCAAAGACTAATAAAGATAAAGAAAAACGCGTGACATTTGTGTTTTTGAAGGCGTGCAAGACATTCTAAACAGTAACAAAAGTATTATGAATAATTGGAAAAAGAGAATTATGTAAAAATGGAATCAGAAATAGCCAAACTACAGTATCAAAAACAGAGTGGATAAATACAAACAAAAGTAGTCTCTCCAAAAAGATTCTAGAATGTACCAATAGTACATGATGAAGGAGAAAAAGATAAGGAAAAAATAACATTTATATAAGACATGAATATAGACAGTAGGAACCATATCATAAAGTGAAAGTTTGAATAATAAAGACATAGGAAAACTTAAAAATACTAACAAAAACATAAATCACAAGCATTTACATCAGAAAGAGAAACCCTGACTAAAATAGTAATGACAAGTGCAAGAACCCAATAATCAGAATGAGTTTTGCAGAACTTTCAAGGAGCAGATACTTTTCATGTCAGATAAACTGTTACAAAATAGAGAAAGAAAAACAAGGGAGATTGAGAGAAGCTGCTCGGTCACTCTATGAAGCTAGCAAATACAACAACAACAACATAAAATTGTCTTTCAACTAAAGCAAACAAAGAGCAGATATGGATTTGGTCAATGATGCATATGAGTTTAGATACAAAATACTATAAGTATCTTTTCAGTAACCCTTCTGTGCTATTTATTGGTCACATGTCCAAGATACTGTTCAGCAGAACATTTGCAGAAACATGTGTCTGATGTCACCCAACTTTTCCTAATAATGGAAACTACATTAGAATTGCTGCAAAGAACTCAAGGAATTGTTATGCTATTTGGAGAAATGGCCAGAGTTGAAGGTGTGGGTAGGAGAGACAGATGACGCCTTCACTTGCCACTTTACGCCTCTGTTTGTTTTGAACCTTTATTTTTAATTAACATCGAGTGTTCTTACTTTTAAACATTGGAAGAAATACTGGGGAAGAACGAGAGTGCTTCTGATTGCTCTCAATCTCGGATCTGATTTTCAGAACTTCCTCAATCTTGAAATCAAGGGTCTTGTTCTCTGGAATCTCAGTGGGCGGAGCAGATCCTGACTCCCTGTGAGGAAACTAGCTCATGACATAGAGGTGCTTGGAGAACCCACATCTCAGAAGAAGCTGTTTTCTGTTCTGGCAGAAGTGGGATAGAAGCCAGGAGCAGGTATAGTTTAATCCAGGGTCCTATTTTCTTTCAACTCTAAAAACGAATTAATCTTTGTAAGTTTGAAATCATTCCTTACAGACAGACACTCATATATACAAACACTCTGGCAAATTTGAAATGCTATAAAAACCAGATACACCACGATTACACATATTAAGCAATAAAAATCTGAATTCCCCAGTTAGATGGGCACTTACCAGTGTTCAAAAACGTATTTACATATTTATCATTACTTAAAAGCCCTTATAACTATCTTGTTGGTAAACAGGATAAATGCCTCTATCTTTAGAGGAGCATAAACCCAAGTCCGCTCAGCTGGTTATTCCCGGTTTAGGAGATCTCACTTCTGGGCATCACTGTGAGTCTCAGTACAGAACCTCCATTCGCCTATGTGTCCGAAGTTGATCGAGAGAAGTTTGGGGGTATTCAGAGCCAAGGAAAACCCCATTTCTTTTGTTTTTTGTACCCCGCTCCCATCCTGAAGAGTTTCCAGGGTGGACAGAGAAGGTTGATGTCGACATCAGCTATTGGTTTGTTTTCTTTGTTTTCCGACAGAACGCGCTCGCTTTGCAGGGGTCGCTGAGATCTGCTCTTGCGGGTCTTGGCAGTGTCCAGCAATTCCCCAGCCAGGAATTACCAGCAGATGAATCATTCATTTGGCAAAGTTGCTAATAGCCTGGGAAACAGCAGTGGGACTGGGGTAAAGAGCCCAGTGGTGTTATTTGCCAGTTGTTTGCACTAGACGCTAGAATAACTCCAGGACCAACTGGCCTTAAGTGAATTATTGACACAGTGCGCGCCAGGCCTGAGGGAGCTGCAATTAATGGATTAATCACAGGCAGCCACGCAGCCCCGCGTGTTAACACAGGGGATTTAGAGGCACTTCACTAAGTTGTTGATGAGGCCTGCGGCGGGATGAAAACCCTTAGAATACAAATGTGACATCCCATGCCCCTTTATTTGTTAGTCAATAATCTGAATAACCCCAGTTTCACAGCTTCTGTGTTGGATTTGCCGGTCCTTTCTCTCCTCCGCTAATCGTCAGCGAGGCGCGATAGGGTAGGGACTTTAACTTTGATTTGAGGCCCCTTTCCCCTCCCCCCAAATAAAAGCACAGGTTTTTATCCACATGCGTATATTGCACAGACATCAAAGAAAAAAAAAAGCCTCATGCATTTCCATTAAAGCCGCGCGGACCAGGGGGAGGCACCAAGCTGGGCGCGGGCTTTTGAGGCGGTGGAAATTGATAAGGTTCATCTGCATACAAAAGGCTGAATGGAGAGGCGGCAGGGTGAGCGAGGTCGGACACCCAGATGGATTTTTTAATTCTGGGGAAAATAACACCACGCTCACAAGTGATAACTGAGCCTTTCTTCCCAACTCAGACCAAAATATGATTTCCATTTGTGCATTGGAGGAGAAGAAAATTATACAGAATTTCATTCTGCAATATAATAAGGCTTCACACTGAATAATGCTACCATAAGGCAGTGTAATTACTGAAGGGCAGAAAATACACTTTCAGTTTATATCTAATCACAATACCACATTGTCTGCTTTGGGGGAAAATCTGGGGTGGGGGTGCAGCATGGTGCTGGACTGGGCAGAGCCTGAGCAGGGGTGTGGAGGGGAGGGCCTGGGTCTCCTGGTTCTGGGCAGACCTGGATCCGGAGGCAGGTGGCAGGTTGTTGACCCTGGTCCTCTGTAGGACAAGGTGTAGAGGAAGTCGGTTTCTCAGCTCCTTGAGGATCTCTGGTTTCTGACAGAAGTCCTTGCCCCCACTTCCACTGACCTGTGCAACTGTGGCTACTACTCACAATGGGCAAGTCAGGGAGTCAGAAGGGCAAAAAGTCAAGCCTCTTCAGGGGCAGGAAAGAAGTCCATTGGAATGCTGATTTCTGATAACTTGGCTGACTGTAGATATGGCCAGGGAGAGGTTTGGGTAGTCAGTGAATGAAGGTACTTTGAGATCTATAAACTTTCCTTTTCCTTTGGCCATCTCTTTTTCATCCATTTTAATATTTAGAAACATAAAAATCCAGTGGAAAAACAATTATTCTAACAATTGCTAACATTTTGATGGCTTTTTTCTTTGTGATAACTCTGGGGTTTTTGTTTGTTTGTTTTTATTTTTAAAATTCCTTTTGTAGTAAGTAGTATTGGGTATTGCACCCTGGGACTTACTGCATGCTAAGCAAGCACCCTTCCTCCAATCTATAGTCCCAACTCCACTTTCTCCCTCTCTCTCTCTTTCTCTCCCCTTTCCTCCTTCCATCCCTCTCTTCTTTTCTTTTGTCTTGCTTCATTTCTGGATAGTATAACCCAATTCCCACTGCACCAGGATTTATTCTGACAGTCAACATGGCAGCTAGTTCCCTTTATTCCTGAGACTATATTCTAAGTTCAGCATGTGCCAGAAACCATGGATTATGCAGGATTTCACTGTATTTTCCCATATGTACAAACTTGTAATAAAGTTTAGTTTATAAACTTCATGCAACTAGAGATGAAATAGTGATTATAAAATAAAGCAATTTCATAGCATACTGTAATAAAGTCCTGTGTCCGTGTATTCTCTTTTAAAATAGCTTACTGTGCTGTAGGCCTTTGAGATCTCAGCAAGTGGCTCTTCTTTTATTTGCTTTCATTTTACTTTTTCACATAACAGAAGCTCTCTGATTTCTCTTCGGTATACCCAAACTGTCAATTTCACCACTCTTGTGCTTGGGAATCATTATTAGTCATCATCAAAGTGCTATCTGAAGCCAGGGAGATGGCTCAGTTGGTAAAGTGGATGCTGTACAAGCTAGAAGATTTGAACTCAGGTCCATAGCCTGGCACGGTTGCTCAAATCTTTAACTCTAGCACAATGCAGGTAGAGACAGACAGATCTCCAGAGCTTACTGGCTCACCAGTTGCAAAAGGGAACTGAGACCTCCTTTTGGGTTCTCAGTCTCATTAATAGAAGAGTTTAAAAGTGAACTTCAAAGGAGGTCTGAGGACAATTTTATTACATTTTGAGAGAACAACAGTGGAGCAGGCAAGCTGTAAATCTCAGCAGCTGTCAGGAGAAGGAAGATGGAGAAAAGGAAAACTCATGCCCTCTTAAGTTTCGGTCAGAGAAAATGGGTGTTTAGCAATGGAGGTCAGCAAGCAGTTGTATGGAGGAAGGGAAGGGAGGCTTAGAAAGAATGCTGGCTTTTAGTCAGTGCCTAAAAACGAGATAAAGATAAATATGCTTAGAGAGGACTGGGGATCTGAGCCCTATGGCAGACTCTCAGGCACCAGGCACATAGGGTTAGAAATAGAAATAGAGATGGCTTATGAAGAAAGAGAGAAAACCACACATAAGAATGGGCCACAGTGGGTACAGCCCTGTATAGTAGCTGTACATAGTAGCATCTCTCCCGAGTTTGAACTTTTCTCATCCATGCTGTTTATTGCATGATGCCCAGGTGAGGAAAGGCTTTCAGTCTTTCTCTGCAAACTGCCTTCTTCTATATGTTTATCTTGATGCTGCTGTCTCTAGTCTTTATTCTGGTGAGAACCTGGGAAAGAGTGGAGTGAGGTGAGATCTCAAAAATAAGGTGAAGAGCAATTCTGAAAACACCTGATATAGACACGTGCGCACACACACACACACACACACACACACAAGCAAACCAAAGACACCCAATGTAGACCTTGTGCACACACACATATGCTATACACATGCACAAAAAAGCAATCCAGGAAGACCTGATGTAGACATGTGTAACAGGAGGAACGGGCCTACTTTTCATCCTGTCTGCCCAGCTAGCTTAACCCCCGAAATAATCACACAGAAATTGTATTAATTAAATCACTGCCTGGCCCATTAGCTCTAGCCTCTTATTGGCTAACTCTCACATCTTGATTAACCCATTTCTATTAAATCTGTGTATCACCACGTGACTGTGGCTTACTGGCAAGATTCTAACCTACATCCATCTCAGGCAGGAGATTCATGGCATCTGCCACTCTGTCCTTCTTCCCAGCAGTTCTGTCTACTCTGCCTACCTAAGCTCTGCCCAATCAAAAGGCCAAGGCATTTTTCTTTATTCAAGCAATGAAAGCAACATATAAACAGAAGCACCTCCTATACCATTTCCCATTTAAACATTTTCTGTTTAAACTAAAAAGAAAGGCTTTCATTTTAAGATAGTAAAATTACATATAACAAAAACAGTTATCAAGCAAGAATTACAGTTACAATATTTAGATCTATTTTATCTTTTATCATAACAATGGAAAACTATAACTATGACTATCTATCTATTCTTTAACTCCATCAAAGACTCCAGAAGGATATAATATTACCTAACTAAACAAGGAGTACATTGTAAGCAGCTTCCAAAACACTAGAAATGACAGAGATATCTCACTGCCTGAACAGTCACCCAAAGTTTTTCTGTACTGTTGGGGCATCCATCTTTAGCCTACAGGCCCATAGTATCCAGCAGACTTTTTCATGAAGCAGGAAATTTCAAAGAAAGTTCAGTCACTTTCTTCTGTATCCTGCAGAATGTCTCACAGACTCTTTCATGAATCAGGAACCCCGAAGGATCATCTCACCTTTAGGCAAGTTCAGCAGTCCTCTCTCTGTGGGTTCTTTGTGTCCAGTTTATGAAACAGTTCAGGCAAGAACAGTTTCTTGCCCAAATGGCTAGTAAACTCCATAAGGAGCCTCTTCGATGCCCATCTTCCTCTTGAAGTAGATTGGTACTGCCAGGAGCAGACGTGTCATAAAAAGTCCTAATTTATTAAAACATTTTAAATGCCATATTCTGAGTCTTTGAAAGATATGAAGAATGCCTATCCATATGAAATATATCTATGCACATCTAGAAAATCTAACTAACATGACTACAAACTTGACTATTATAGAGGATTATCTATTAGCCTATATTTCTTAACTATACATTATAGTTTTAAATGAACTACACAATTACAATATATTAATCAAGAACAGAAATATATATATAACAAGACTGACCTTAAATTTATATCAATAAAGCCAAATACATACCAATGCAAATTATTCATATTTATATCATATCCCCCCTTAAATGTAAAAGAACACTTATAGACAATATTTGGGAATATGGGCATAGTTACTTCTCTCCAAACTTCTTCCTGCTATATGGGGGCGCTGTTAATCAGGTCTTTTATGGCATATCCTGTGTGCTAGGTTCATCTCAGTCAGCAGTTGGATGAAGTAAGTTTTTGAGGGTATTTACAGCAACCTTTCAGGAGGTCATGGTCTATCATACCATATTGGTCTAGAAGCAATCCACAGGGTCTCATCCTCTGTGAAAACAAAAGAAGAACCTCTTTTCCAAAGCACCATATCCTTAGACCCAAATTCTGAAGTCAAGATACCTTTATGATATACATGCTGCATTAGTTTAGCAGTACAGCTACTGCCTGCTTGCTCCACTCAGTCCAACATGGCTGAGCTGCTTGTGCCTCTGAGCCGCAGCATGCGATGTTCCCCTTTCAGGCACACCATAGCACTTTACTCACAAACCCCATCTAAATGCTCTGTCTCCCGCAAGAGACAGAGGTTGTGCTAGGAGCACAGCCCAGAAAGCCAGCGTTTTAAAACTGTGTAGCTTTTTTTTTTCTGCTACAGCTGAATCAGGAAAATCTCTCTTAAAGCAGCTGCATCAAGCCGTCAGCAAAGAGCAAGAAGCTGTGTTAAACTCTGTATTCTTTTTGAAGCTCTCTCAGATTTTACATGGAGTCAGTTTACCAAGTTGGAGTGCCATTTGTAACAGGAGCAGCAGGCCTGCTTTTCGTCCCGTCTGCCCAGCTAGCTTAACCCCTGAAATAATCACACAGAAATTGTATTAATTAAATCACTGCCTGGCCCATTAGCTCTAGCCTCTTATTGGCTAACTCTCACATCTTGATTAACCCATTTCTATTAAATCTGTGTACCACCACGTGACTGTGGCTTACTGGCAAGATTCTAACCTACATCCATCTCAGGCAGGAGATTCATGGTGTCTGCCACTCTGCCCTTCTTCCCAGCATTCAGTTCTGTCTACTCTGCCTACCTAAGTTCTGCCCAATCCAAAGGCCAAGGCAGTTTCTTTATTCAACCAATGAAAGCAACACATAGATAGAAGGACCTCATACACCAGACATGTGTACACACATATGTTATATACATACACACAGTTTTTATTTTTTAAGAAAAGGACTTGGATGCAAGTTCTATAATACTGTCACAGCCTATTTGCAAACTTGAGAATCTTGTGACAGTGCCAACAGGCAGGTGGCATGTATGGTGTGACTACAGTGGACAAAGGGATGATGCAGACTTAGGTCAGAGTGGGAAGGCACAAGACAGCATACAATTTGAAGCTTATGAATTCTTTCTGGAATTTTCCACTCAATATTTTACAATCATAGATAACTAAAATTGAGGAAAACAGGGGAGGGGAATGCTACTGTATTTAAAACAGTCATGGCTTAAATGCAAAATTTTTCAGATCATATTTCATATGCAGCATTGGGAAGCCTCAGACTTACTAGGGTTCTAACCCAATGGCTCCTAAACCCAAAAGTGCACAGCTTCACAGTATGGGTGTGGTAAGACACAAATTGGTAGGTCCTGCCCTCAGAGCTTCTGAATTGGCAGGGTCAAGTGAGACTCCAGATTCTTTATTATTCAGCTCCACAGATACTAATACTGTTTGAAGATCTTGTCTTTGAGTACTGTGGGTAAAATTGAGGCTAGAACAATAAGTAAAAACATGCAAGGTAGCTTGAGAGAGTATTTCAAAATAAACACGACTCCTGCATCTCTGGCTCAGGTAACGTTGCAGAAGAAGCTGTGGAAAGTTTATAAGAGTGAGGATACCAGGATGTCTGTTGTGAAACAGTCTCTCCTGGAACTGGCTGCATAAACAAGACCATAGCACATATACTATCAATGGATGGGCATGCTAACATGGAAGGGAGAAGATTTCATGGGATCCCACTCCTAAACATAGAACTAGGCAACAAGTGATTGCCTGGAGGAGAACCACTGTATTGATTGATTGTCCAACAGACAGTGGTCAGACTTGAAATCATATACACACAAATAGCACAAATAAACTCAGCAGGTTGTATTTACATATATATTTATGAATACACATACATATATTTATGTAGCTATGCATAGTAATAATAATAATAATAATAATAATAGAATAAGGGGTTGTCAACTTAGGAGCTCAGCCAGGCATGTTGAAAGGATTAGAGGAATGGTAACTGGGAGGGGCTTGGGGGAGAAGGAAAGGTAAAGTAAAGTAATTCTATCTCAATTAAAAATACTAAAAAATAAAAAATAGATCCATAGTCGAAAATTAAAAAATATATGCAGATTTTGAGACCTATGGTTATAGTTCAGTGGAAAAGGTCTTGCTTGCCTAGCATCCATGAAGCCTTGGGTTTACTCCAGCACAACAGAATAAACCCCAAACAGGCATACATATTAAAGGGGGGATATTATTTGGGGAACTCTGGAACTTAACTGCCTAACTTATTATTTTTTTTTTTAGTAGTTATTCATTTACTGAAAGACCTGGTATTAGGTTTCTTTACATCCTTGGCCCATTGCAGGATGTAACCTGGTCATTTCTTAATTTGGGTGTTCATAAAACACTTTGTAAATGGGCAAATGGAAGAAACTTTTTGGGTGATGACTATGGGATGCATCTCTGGCCACCAGCTGGTACAGATGGCATGGTAAGCAAGACTAATCACTCTTTGCAGAATCCAGAAGAGTACCAGTGTGGGAGGTCCTTCTGTCTATGTGTTGCTTTTATTGGTTAATCAATAAAGAACTGCTTTGAGCCTATGACAGGGAAGAACAGAACTAGGCCAGGAAAGCTAGGCTGTATGCTGTGAGAAAGAAGGGCGGAGTCAGAGAGATGCCATGGAGCCACTGCCAGAGTCAGACATGCTGAAATTTTGCTGGTAAGCCACTGTCACGCAGTGATACACAGATTAATGGAGATGGGTTAAATTAATATGTTAGAGTTAGCCCATAAGAAGCTAGAGCTAATGGGCCAAGGAGTAACTTAAATAATATGTTTTCTGTTCCAGGGTTGAGCAGCCAGGAACTAACTAGCAGCCTCCTCCAACAGAGTACTGAGTGTTACAGTCATACCACTTCCTTTAGAAAGGGAAAAACATCAACTTTGTGTCTTTGGGTGGCACTTCACACAAATGGAAAAGAGATCTAAGAAGAATTAGCTCTCTCCATAACTTTCATGGCCAGCTATTCTCTCAGTAATCACAATGAGAGTAGAAAATAAGCACAGACACATTCCCACCTTCTGAGCGTGCAACAGTGAAGTGGGATTCCTTTGCAATACGCTTGCATTCACAGTGCTGAACAATCAGGGACATTCCTCAGAGCAAGTAGGGCTGAAAAATACCATTAAAGTTATGAAAATACTTAAAATCTCAGAGAAAAAAAGAGGATTAGAGCAGAAATATAATTTGGACTGATGTAGCAGTAAGTAGAAGACAAAATGATATTGAAGTAAGATTTGAAAGCATATTATGTTTAATAACAATTCAGGTCTTCCTCATAATTGAAATTCCAAAGTTCACAGTGCAATTTTTAAATTTCATGAGTAAAGAGCTCTACCCCTTCCAATGAGAAGGCAACAGGAAAGGTTCTTAAACTCCCTCCTGAAGAGCCTTCAACCATGCCTGCGGAGATGGCTAAGTGGAAAGCCCTTGCTGAGCAACTGTGAGGACTACAGTTGGGTTGCCTAAAATTTCAGCACTTAGAACTCAGAGACAGGGTACCTCCAGAACAAGATGGCTGACAAGATGGGTTTTGGGTTCAATTGAGAGATTTTGCCCTTGATGAATAAAGCAGAGAGCAATTGAAGAGCCCCAATTAAACCTCAGACTTTCACATAAATGTGTCCATGTGTATACACTCACATACATGTGTCATCACACATCATGCTAACATGCATGCGCACACACACACACATACACACACACACACACACACACACACACACACACACAGATTCTCCCAGTAGACACTCACATGTCCTGTAAAGAAGTGTCACGTAAGAAGTGAGTTGAAAGTTCAGAGCCTTAAATATGGCCAAAATATTTACAATATAAACTGATAGTGATTTGTTTAATTTTCTCCCTCTCTGCCTACTCCAGCTCCCAAACCCATAAGATTTTCTAGAAGCCTGGTGTTGAACAGTTAGCAAAGACATGTAAATCTGACTTAGATGCAAATCTCTAAGTCAGCTTTTGTTAATCTTTATGACCTTAAGAATTTATCATCATACAGAAATCCATCCTAATCCAAGAAATTTTGGAGACCTGCAGTTGTCTCCTTAGTCTAAGAAGGAGATACAATGATAAGCAGAGGGCTCAGGAGGACTAAGAGATTTTATAATTGTTGCTTTATACAATGTGGTCATCTTAACCAAGATGGTGGCAAAGTTACATGCCATGGACCCCTTAACCTTAGTAAAGATGGCTGCCAATCATGTGGTTGCTTCCATCCTGATGAGGTCATCAGTCAAGATGAAGATGAGCCACACAGTTGCTATTTTAAAACATTTGTTTTCTTAAACAAGAGTTAAATTCAATTTACATACACAGTACTTAGATCTATTTTTTTCTAAATAAGAGTTCAATTGCACGTAGCAAATTAAGATTCAACCTTTTGTTACAAGATTTAAGATAACTTTTGCTACAGACTTTACAGATATTTTAACACCCAATGAACTAATAGATTCTGAGACAAACACTGTTCACATAGTAGTCTTAAAAGATTTCTTGAGAGCAGAGTGTAGAGAAGTCATAGAGATAAAAGATTTTCAAGAGTGCAAAGTTGGAAAACCTTAGAGATTCTAGGATTATTTGCTTGTGTGGTGGTAGAAGTTGTTACAATCCGGGAGAATTTGGAACTCAAGGGTGCCATCTTTGGCTGTTGAGCAGTACTGAGGCCAAGCTGTTTGCAGAAAGACAGTGAAGCATTAAAAAAAAAATCTCTGAGTCCAAGAAAGGAATTGAGTCTGAGGAGAAAAGGAAGAAGTGTCATGAAATGAACTCCACCACAGGGAGTGTTCCAATAAGCTCCAAGAGGAAGCTGAGAGAGAGACCAATGTAGCCACGGGCAGCAAGGAGGAACACACAGGAACTCAATCTGAGGAAATGTTCCGATATTGTAGAGGCCTTGAGGGCATAGAGAAGCTGCAGAACTTCCGGGAAGGAGCTGAGAGACAGGAGGGAACCAGATGAATGAAAGAAATGAAATAAAAATAATAAAAAAGATTAACTATTCTTAATTATGGAGTTGTTTTTGTTTTTGTTTTCGATATAAGGGAGAAAGCAGGCAGAGGTAAGAGTCCAGGCTGAACATTGCCAGGAGACTAAACCGAACCATGAGAGGAGATGGGGGAAGTAGAGCAAGAGAGGAGCCAAAAACCAAGAGAGTTAGCCTAGGCCAACAGGCCAACAGACTGGAGTAGCCAAAATGGTTGAGTGATATAGGGATGTGACTGGAGGAAGGGAAGAGAAAGCAGAAGTCCAACTCTTGGGGGTGAGAGGTTTAGGGCAGGATGAGAAGTGTTGCGAGGAGCCACAGGCACTGAGTGATGCTGGGAGATCTGGGAGGAGCCACAGGCACTGAGTTATGCTGGGAGGAGCCACAGGTACTGAGTGGTGCTGGGAGAGCCGGGAGGAGCCACAGGCACTGAGTGATGCTGGGAGATCTGGGAGGAGCCACAGGCACTGAGTAATGCTGGGAGAGCTGGGAGAATCACAGGTACTGAGTGATGCTGGGATATCTGGGAGGAGCCGCAGGCACTGAGTGATGCTGGGATATCTGGGAGGAGCCACAGGCACTGAGTGATGCTGGGATATCTGGGAGGAGCCGCAGGCACTGAGTGATGCTGGGATATCTGGGAGGAGCCGCAGGCACTGAGTGATGCTGGGAGAACTGGGAGGAGCCACAGGTACTGAGTGGTGCTGGGAGAGCTGGAGGAAGCCACAGGTACTGAGTGATTCTGGGAGAGCCGGGAGAAGCCACAGGCACTGAGTGATGCTGGCAGAGTTGGCCAGCATTGGCTTTGATATGTTAATAGGCACCTCATCCATTTTTCTCCAGGTTTCTGAGACCTATTAATATCCACAATATTTTAACTTTCTTGCCTTAATATTTTCCAACCATTTTCTAGTTAGTTTTCTTTACTTAGGAATTCACAATGCATTTAGAAACTCACTTTGAGAACATTACAACCTAAAATCCATGGGATATGGATAAACTAATTTTAGCATGTTAAAGGCCAAGATGATTTTAAAAGAAAATCTCAACGCACTTGCAAGAAACTACACTCCCTTCTTTGTTATTTAAACTGCTCCCAGAAAAGGAAAAAGGGTGAAACTTCCAATTGTATTCACAAAGTTAAAGTGTCAAAGCTTAGTGCTCACAGTGGACTGCAAAACTCACAAAGCAAAAGTAGTAGATAAACAAATTACTGGCAAGTAAGTCTGGGAATTACTAAAGGGAAATGTATCTTGTAGGGGCTGGGCTTCTCAAAAACACAACACAAAACAAACAAACTAAAAAAATGGAACCAGAACACCCTTGTTATAAGGAGTTGGTTTAAGAGGTTATGGAGTCCTAAGCTGCGCAGTTTGTAAGATGGAGATCCAGTGAGTCTGTGGTATACTTCCAGATCAAGTCCAAAGGTTTAGCAACTAGAGAAACAGTTCCAGTCAGAGCCAAGGCAGGCTCCAGATCCAAAAGCCCTGGTGCTTCAATTTGAATCCAAAGACAGGAAAGTAACAGTGCGTACCTCCCTAGCACGAGGCACAAGGAACATTATCTCAGGAAACTCATGCTGCTATAAGAAAATGTCATAGACTAGGTGACTTAAATAACAGAAAGGTATTTTCTCATAATTTTGAGGACTATCAGGCCAAGGTTTAGGTGCCATTGTGGTTTTCTGCTGAATATGTAGTATTACATAGTAGGCACAGAAAGAAAGAGATTTCTTTTGTAAAACACTAATTCCACTGTGAAAGCCCCATCTAATGACCTCATCTGTACCTATTTCCTAGAGTCACCCCCTCTAAAACCCATCATGTTGACGTTGGGGCTTCGCCACAGGAAAGCTGAAGGCTCATAATGTAGAGCAGAGCACACTTTAACTGGCAGAGCTTAGACAATAAACATAAAGATGATTCAGTGCTTTGGAACAGATCTTTTAAAAATATTTTGAATTGCATTTATTTGTCTATTTTGTGCTAAGAGGCTGGGCTCTCACAGGCCACAGTATGCATGTGAAAGCCAGAGTATAAATTATAGGGCTTGATTTTTCTGCTTTCACCATGTGGTTCCATGGGATCAAACTCAGGTTGCCAAATTTGATGGCAAGAGCCTATGCTAACTAAGCCATCTTGCTGGCTCTTAATAAATTTTTAAATTAAATTCATCAAATTAAGAGGTTAAGTTAGATTATCTGTCCAATCTTCAACATTTATGTTTTTTATAAAATGATAGAGGCTTTTGGACCAAAAGCATTTGCATTGGGAGTGCAATACTACAGACAGAAATGGAAAAGATACCCACTATCATTGCTATTAATCAACATATTTTAGTGTTCTGACCAGGGCAGTGAGAATAACAACAAGAGATCTAAGAAAGACAAAATTGTCTCTATAGATCAAGTAATTACATAAGAGGAAAACACTCCAGATTGGACGAAAAACCATTAGACATAATGACTTTAGTAAGTAGCCAGCATCTGGATCAATTGGTGCAAAAGTCGGTGCCTTTAGTACACCAGTGGTAACTGGAAAACGTGAGAAAAGTCATTCATCTTACAGTGGCAACAGTAATGTAAGCTACTCAGGAGTGAGCTGAGCAGAAAATACACAACAGCTTCAAGAGAACACTTCAGAACTTCTGAAGGTATGAAGGGATGGCATCCTTTATAAGGAAAACAGGACGCTGACTCAGAGTTGTTTGGGGAACCGGCTCTTCAGGGTGAGGCGCTCTAGAGAGAGCAGTCCTACCTGGGCGTTCTGAGACTTCACACAGGAGCATCTGCTTCTACTTCCCCTTCATCTCACTCAGATTGAGTGGGCTCTTGTCATTTTAAGATTGTCTCTGTGGCACTGAGAAACTCTCCTCTTCGATAAATTCCTTGCTGCGTTCTGGTCTGTTTTGAAGACTGTCATTTTACTGCCGAGTCACCTGGGCTGGTACTTTTGCTTCACCGTTTACCAGAACAACAAATATATAAACGGCTCAGGAATAAACGTACAGAAAACAATTGATGCTAAGGTCAGGGAGGAACAACACAGATCCTTTCTACCTTTACAACTTTCCTATGAATCTAAATTCATTCCCCAAGAGAAGCTTACTTTAAAAAAATGTAGAAAACTGTCATGATTGCATGTAATACTTTATTAAAAGACATTAAGAAAGGCTGACATGGAGGCAGAGATACTCACATTTACAAACCAAGGGAATTAATAATATGGTAGTGGAAGTTTATCTCCAAATGTCTACAGATTTAGGGCAACTTCAGTAAAAGTTCCAACAAGATTTTTAAAACAAATTGGAAAACTCATCTTTAAATCCATAAAAAATGAGTAGCCATAAGAATAGCTGAAACACAAGAAGAAGGAGAAGGAGAGAAGGAGAAGAAGAAGAGATACTTGTGCTTCAAATATCAATTCTTATATAAGTGACAAATCTCCATAGTTAAAGCATGTGGCTCCATAATACAAAATCAGGCAAATGAAACAGAACAGAGAATCAGAATCTCGCTGCTTTGTGATGTGGAGATTTGACATTGGTCCATGACAACCCCAGCAAGGGTTGCCTGGTTCCCCTACCCCAAAGTTCATTCCTCATGGATCCCAGGAACATAACCTTGTTTGGAAATAGGGTCTTTGCAGGTATAAATAATTGGAGATCTAACTATTGAACCGTCTTAGATTTAGAGTGGGACCTAAGTCCGATGACTTGTGCCCTTATAAAAAGAGGCAAGGACAGAGACAGAGAGATGAAAGTGGTGTGGAGAGGTGTAATTAGAAGGGATGTGTCTATAAAATGAAGATTGTGAGTGCTAAGGCCTGAGTGCTTGTGCCCCTCCCCAGATTCATATGTGAAAAGCTTAATTCCTCCAAATGATGGCATCAGGAGATAGAGCCTTTGGGAGATGCCTAGGTCATAAGAGCAGATCACACATAAATGTGATTAGTGTCCTCAATAAAATGGTCCCAGTATCCTGCCTGGCACGGTCCACCAAATGAGGACAGAGCCAGGTGATGCCATCTACGAGGCAGGAAACCAGCCAGCCACCAGACACTGAGTCTGGCATTTCCTTAAATCTTGGACTTTCTTTCCAGACTCCAGAGCTGTAGAAATAAGCTGCTCGTCAGCCTGGTGGTGATGGTATACACCTTTAATCCCTGTTGCAAGAGGCGCGCCGGCTTGCTTTTGGTCCCAGTGGCCACCCGGCTCCCGCTGCTCGGCGCCTGGCTAGCTTATACCCGAAATAATTACACGGAAACTGTACTCATTTAAATACTGCCTGGCCCATTATCTCCAGCCCCTTATTGGCTAACTCTCACATATTATTTTAGTCCATCTCCATTAATGTGTATCACCACTTGAGTTGTGGCTTACCGGCATGAGTCTAACCAGCGCCCATCTTGTGCTGGAGAAGCATGGCGTCTGCCATACTGCCTTCTCTCTCACAGCATTCCTGTGAGAACTATCTACTCCGCCCACCTAAGGGCTACCCTATCAAAAGGCCAAGGCAGTTTTCTTTATTTAACCAATGAGGGCAATACACAAATAGAAGACCCTCTTACACCAAATCCCAGCACCCGGGAGGCAGAGGCAGGAACAAGAAGTTGTTCTTTGTAGCATTTCTGTTTTGCAGTTCAGGATAAAGAGTGGATGGACTCTACTTACACACATTCCCACAGGAACACACAGAAAACCAGAAGCTAGGCTTTACATACAAGAGAACATGCGACTTTTGTCCTCTGAGCCTGAGTTATCTCATTCACTGTATTTCCTAGTTCCATCCACTTCCTAGTAAATTGCATAATTTCATTGCTTTCTACCTGAATAAAACACTCTCTGCACCTTATGTATCACACTTTTATGGTTCAATCATCTGTTGATGGACGTCCATGCCTACTCCATTTCCTAGCTTTATAATTAGAACGGTAGTAGACATACATCTGCAAGTATCTCTTGGTGGCATACAGATTCCTTAGGCTTTATGGCCAGGATGGCACAGCTGGGTCATCTGGTGGCTCCATTGTTAGTTCTCTGAGACCCATCCACTGATCACGTTAGTGGTCAGACAAGGCTACATTCCAACCAACACAGAAGAGAGCTTTCCCTTTCCCATGGCTTAGGATGCAGAACACCTTTTAAAATATTTGTCGGCCATTTGTGTTTCTTCATTTGAGAACTTTGTTCAGTCCACTGGCCCATTTATTGGTTGGCAGTGTTGTGTTTACTGTTTAAGCTTTTTCTTCTCTCTCTCTCTCTCTCTCTCTCTCTCTCTCTCTCTCTCTCTCTCCACCTCTCTCCACCTCTCTCTCCCCTCTCGCCCTTCTTTCTGCATGTAGTGTGTGTCTGTGTGCTATATGATTGTGTGTGCAGGATCGTGGAGCCATGTGTGGAGGCTAGACGTCAATATCAGATGGCTTCTTCAATCACTCTTTATTGAGCAAAGTTCTCTGTTTTTAATTGGAATGGGTAGCCAGCAAGCCCTCAGGATCCATCTGTCCTCTCACTCACCTGCACTGTGGTTGCAGGTGCATGTCATCATGCCTAGCTTGCTACACGGGTGTAGAGCTTCATGGTTACATAGTAACCACTATACTCACTGAGCCATTGCCCCATCTCTGTAGTTCTTCACTTGTTTTGGAGGTGAACCTCCTGTCTGAACCGCAGCCAGCAACGATTTTCTGCCATGTGATGGCCTGTCTGTTCACTCCACTGATTTGGCTTTGCAGCAGATTTATGATTTTATGCAATCTCATGTGTCAATTATTGGGGCTAGTTTCTGTGTTGTGGAGTATGCTCATAGGCAGATGCTGAAGATGATGATGAGGGGTGATCACAACTTTAACACCAACCTGGGACACACACCTGCCTTGTTTTCTGCTGAGGAAGTGCTTTTGTCATTGTTACTGCCACTGCCACCATTTTCTGCTGATGTCAGCCGGATTCCAGTCTCTTCAGCTTTCTAATGTAGACTGAATGCCCATGAGTCTTCAGGAAGCTTCCAAGTGGCAGTGGCAGATTGAGACTACCAAGGCACCCAGATTCATGAGCTGGGCATTCAGATTTCTGTACGTAGCTATTGCTAGATGACCCAGCCCCTATTGGGTATGCCAGTCTAATAGATTGTCCTTTACAATATATGAGCATTCCATTGCTTCTGCTCCTCTAGAGAGAGCCCTGCCCAGAGCAGCTGTATATTTTAAGGTATTTGGTTTTTTATGACAAAAAAATGTATCAAGTAATTTTGTATTTAGAATGACATGTAAGCTCAGTAGTCTATTTTGGCTGAAATATAGTGTGATTTCTATCATTGCTTTAAGGAGATACTTCTTCTTAGTTGACTTTAGTTTGCCTCCAAGCATAAAGACCTTAGTCCATTTTGTGTTGCTGTTACAGGATGCTGTAGTCTGGGAAGGATAGTTTATAAAGGGCAAAGATTAATCTCTTACAGTTACGGAGACTATAAAGTTCAAGGTCAAAGAGACTGAGTCACGTGGAAGAAGATGTGTGTGTGTGTGTGTGTATTGCATGAAAACAGATATCTTATTATATAATGATTTAATCGCCTCTTAACAGCTTTATTGCATTGGAGATTGTTTTCAATATACAGATTTTGGGGGCCACATTCAAACTATAGCCTACAGTAAGAGGACATATCAGGCAGAACTTGAACTGCACCAGATCCTTTTTGGTTGTGAGCCCCAGAGTTATGTCTCCACCAGAAACCATCTTTCTTTCTTCTTCCAAAAGCAGCATTTTACCACACAGAAAGTGTCTTGTCTGCCTCCTGGGTCCCATCTTAAATCTTGGTTCAAATACCTCTGTAACTGGTGATGTTCAACACCTAGTTCTGTGGGTATACTGAGGGGATACAGTGTGCCACTGCTATCCTCATATCTGGTGTGGCAACCTGGCCCCACTACCATCATATAATGCCACTATGTCAATCCATCCACAGGTCTCTGAGTTGGAATTTTAGCTTCTCCAACTTGGGACTCTGTCTTGTTTGGTACTTTGAGTATATTTTTCAGGATCTGCTTTGGGCTGGTGTTCCTTGTATCACAGCTCCTGAACAGATTGCTTTTGAAAACTCATCAGCTTTTATCTTTACTTATTCAAAGATGATTCACAAATCAATACCCCCTGCTTACCTATCAGATCTCCCCACTAGCCTGTAGAAAGCGCCATCATGATCAACATGTCAAAACAGAAGAATAATCTTTTCCCAAGCACTCCTTTCTTTTAGTATTCACTTTATAATCATCAAATTCATACAGTTCAGAAATGCAGGAAGCCTCATAACCATCCTTAATGCAGCTGTCTCATGTAAGCAATCAGAACCCTCTCAGCATAAATCCTACATATTTCTCAATCTGTCCCTTTCTTCCCTTATTTTCTATCATAACATTTGCTGAGGTCTGTCATTATGAGAGAATTATAAACACAGCCCCTCTTTCTTAAAGCCTGAGAACTTCCTATGCCCTAAGGTCAATGCTGTGGTGGAGCGAGTGGTGACTTCCCTCCAAAAAAGCTTTATCTAAAACTTAGGAATATAACACTATTCAGAATAAAAGAGTCTCTTTTTGGATGCAATTTAGTTAAAGATCTTTGAATGAGAACATCCTGGATTATGTGAGTCTTGAGTCCAATGAAAAATGTCAAGAAAAGAAAAAGGAGAAGAGAGGAAATGGGAGAGGAGAGGAAAGGGATGGGAGGGGATGGGGAGAAGAGAGATAAGCACAGAGAAAGTGATTTGAAGACAAAGGTGGAGATAAGATTGTGTGGCCACAAACCAAGGACTGCCCAGATTGGCCAGTAGTTACTAGAAGCTAGGAGACAGAGAAATGGATTCTTCCTCAGTATTCTAGAAGAATTAACCTTGTGAATGCCTCAATTTTGTATCTCCAGCCTCCAAATTATAAGAGAATATGTTTGTTGCTTTAAGCTATTTTATTATGCTTGGTTATAACAACAGGTAACTTATCTTAGCCAATAAATACAACTATCCTGTTAATTAACAATTTGACAGTCTAGAGCAGTGGTTCTCAACCTGTGGATTGCAACCTCTTTGGTAAACCTCTATCTCTAAAAATATTTGTGTCATAAAATTATAGTTATGAAGTAACAAAGAAAATAATTTTATGGTTGGGGGGGACCACAACATGAGGAATTGTACTAAAGGGCCACAGCGTTAGGAAGGTTGAGAACCACTGCTCTAGAGTCATTAGGGAAATGGACCTCTGAGCATACCTGGTAGGGATCATCTTAATTGTATTAATTGAGGCGGGAGCACTGAGCCTAAAAATGGACAAGGAATCCTGGGCTGTATAAGAAAGGGAGCAAGCAGCATGCACACACATCCATTGCTCTCTGCTTTCTGACTGGAACTATACTATGTCCACCTGCTCCAAGCCCTTGCAGCCTTGACTTCCCCACCATGATGGACTGTACCCTGAACTGTGAGTCAGAAAGATAACTTTCTCTCCTGAGTTTTTTTTTTATCAAGTTATTTTATCACAACAACATGGAAAGAAACTAAGATGCCTGACATAGTGTATACAGCCTTCCGGGTTTCACTGTGTCCGTTCTGCCTCAGCTCTCTTGTTTCATATTTTAATTGAATTGTGTGGCCGCACTCTTCCTTTACACAGAATTTTCTGGCTTGCTCCCATGATGTGATTCTCTTCTCCACTTCTTTTGGAGCTCCTCTGTCCTTCCTAGACTTGAGATTGTTACATTGTCTCATACTCTTTCAGGGCTTAGCTTAGCCGCTTTGCTTTCTCCAGGAATCTTGCTGCGATTCCTTCAGGAGAGCCTGCCACCCTTTGCTCTCCATTCAGGCTACCACCTGCCTAGAGAAAACTCATGCTGAGCTCTAGGAAGCCCCTTGCTATTGTAGCTTTCTCCTTTTCCCATTCATATCTGTAGCTGATTCTCAATTGCAAGCTAATTGTGAGCGGTCCTGAGGCAAAGGTGTGCTACTTTTTAACTCTTTTGAAATCTTTGGGTTGCCTGAAAGGCAAATGTAGATTTCTAAGAAGAAAATTATTGTAGAATATTGTTTAACTATGCAAAGATGTGTTACATTTGTTTATGCTGCCTTTGTTATTACTTAAGTTGTATGAAGGTGTGTTTAAAGTTATTCCTTTAACTGTGTAAAGATGTGTTACATTTGTTTCACCTTGCCCTGCCTAAGGCACCTGATTGGTCTAATAAAAATCTGAACAGCCAATAGCTAGGCAGAGAAAGCATAGGCAGGGCTGGCAGGGGCTGTGGAGAGAGAATAAGTAAGAGGAAATATCTAGGTTCTAGAAGAAGGAAAGAAGAAGAAGAGAAGGAGGGAGAAATAGAGAGAGATGCCCAGGACTGTCAGACAGCTGCCATCCAGCAGGCCCAGGGTAGGACATACAGAAAGAAAGGTAAAAATCCCCAATCCAAACCATAAATGAAGAGAAACAGGTTAATTAGAGAGAGAGAGAGAGAGAGAGAGAGAGAGAGAGAGAGAGGCCTAGCCAGAAACAAGCGTAAGATAAGGCCAAGCATTCATAGATGATAAGCAGTCTCCATGTCATGGTTTGGGAGCTGGTTGGTGGCCCAAAAGAAAAAGCCCGGTACAGTTCACTGTGGCATGGATGTACATGTGTCTCTTCAAATATCAGACACTGGACTAAACCCTCAAGGTAAAGCTCCTAGGAGGTAGGGCCCTTGGGAGATGTAGTCCAGAGGGCAGAACCCTTATGGAAGGTTCTGGTGCCTCTATGAGAGGTTCAGAGGTCTGCTTCCCCTCTCTTCCATCCACCCTACCTCATGAGAACACCCAGAGGGGGTCATCTCTGAAGACCGTCTTCACTAGACACAGAACCACCTGGAAACTTCATCTTGGACTTTCTAGTCTCCAGAATTGTGAGAAATAAATTTCTGCCATCCATCAATTATTCCATATTATTTTGTCACAACAGCATAAAAGGATGTCATTTGTGCAAGTTTAAAAGCATCCATTTGTTTCTAGGTATGGTTTATACATCTTGCTTTGGGTTGGATTGCATCACTCAGAAAGATCTTAACTTCCAATACTTAGAATATGACCACACTGGGAAATAATGAAGTCATTAAGATGGGCCCAAATCCAGCAGGAGTGATGCATTTAGAAGAGAAGACAGACATACAAAGAGAATCTCACCTGAAGACAGAGGCAAAGTTGCAGAATGCTGTCACAAACCAACTTACACAGGGGCATACTGTAACTAGGAGAGATGAAGAAAGGCCTGACATTGGAGCCTTTGGGGGAGCCAGACCTTCAGTTCTAAGTTCTGGGCTCCAGAATTGTGACTGTGAGAAAATAAATCTGTTGTTTTAAGCTACCAAATTTGTTTGCTATGACAGCTCAAGGAAATATTTAGATATATCTATGTCTACACATCAGAGATGTTGGGGGCTGATGAGGAGCAAGGTCCAGATGGTGTTTAGTTCTGGGGAAGGAGGGAGAACAAGAAGTTTATAGGAAGCTTTCACTGTGCTTAAAAACACAGATGACAAAATCAGAATTGACAGCATTCGTTAGTGGGCAGAAGGACACTTGTAAAGTTTTCCCAAGTGTATAAAGTAATTTATAATTCAAAGAGGAAAATTATCAACCTCTCCTGGGGTCCAAACACCAGGGGCAATGCCCGCTTGGATGAAATAACTGCTGGAAAGACTTTGGGGAATCATCTACTAGATGCGGGTTGATGCCCATGGTTGGAGGCTGGGCAGTGAATGACAAAGGGTTAATGATGTGGGTTACTTTCCAATGCCTCCCCTGTCTTCAAGAAACACACAGCTGAATATATGAAGGTAGATCTCTCTCAAAGGAATTATCAGAAATTAATTTTTATTCATTTCCTCAGGAGAGAGGCTACACATTGTCAAGTTCTTGTTAGTAATAATAACTTCAAATTGTATAGTTCTTAAAAGTTTAAAATATAATTAGAATCCAGTTAAAACATATGAACTGAAATTTTCTTGCCTGCAACTTCTCGTGAGTTCAACTTCTGTCTTTGTGAGTGGCATAGACCAAGTCTTTCTTTGCCATTCCCCAGTCTTCCCTGAGCCATCCTGGAAACCCTGACTGTGGTCTCTTTGTACCCTAGGCAGATTACTTAGTAAGTCTTTTAGTATCTCGGGTGAGCAGTTATGGGCAAAGATAGTGGAGAGTCTTGATTCATGTGCTCTGGCCTAAACAGCATGAGACTTCAAGGCTGTAAAGGCATGACACAGTTCTAGGATGTTCTGTGGAGTTTTATGTAGATTTATGTAGTTCTATGTTGCCCCTTTGCTGTATTGTTCCTTTGAAAGAGTGTCAGGTGTCAGTTCAGCACACAGATAACTAGGAGGGCCACCGTGCTTCACTGGGGACAGGCCATCATTTTCTGTGTTTTACAGAGCTTTTCTTGGGAGTGCATCTTCTTCCTGTCCTCAATTTTCAAAAAATAAAACAAAACTTCAAGATCTTGCATAAAATGTCCCCATTTTACTTACATTTAGTTTTAAATGATTTTTCAAATGAGAAACAATGGCAGCAGGGTGGCATTGAAGTGAGTCATCTCAAGCATTGCCAGTGGGATGCGAGCAGGAAGAATCTGCCTATGATTTCATAACAAATACCAAATGTTCGAAAACTGTCTTCACCATCTGGCTTAGCAACTTTACTTCCAGGAATTTTTCCTAGGTAACGATAGTAAAATACCAGGAATGATCAATGGATACTTAAAATAGAATTACTTATAGCTTGAAAATCTTTTCAAAACTAAATGTCTAAATTATGATTATAGCTATGTCATGTCATCAAACACATTTATAAGAAATGTTTAAAGACATAAAAACCTTTGATTATAAAATGAGGAACTAAAAAGAATATAAAATATATTCACAATGAAGTTTCTGTGGTATAAATAACATGCCTAGTTGATAAAGGTAGGCTGGCAACACATGGCACTAGAGGGCGATTTTCAATTTTATTTCGTGAATTACTAGGTATTCTGAAAAGTGTAAATGAGCCTGAATTTCAATATTAGGAAGTTCAAAATATATTCATGACTTCAAAGTTAAGTTTTGTGTAATATGCCAGCATTGTTTATTATAATGTTATTTGACACTAAATGCATTTATGAAATAGTACTAGAAAGACTTATGACAAAGGCAGCAGTAATCTCTCTGCCTCCCATCCCCCTCCTCTATTCTAAGAAAAGGCAACAACAGCTTTAAAAGTTTTAGCTTCTTTGGCTCCTGTTTGCCTCACATATCTATGGAGACGCCTGCTTCATCACATTTGTGCAGTTTATATTGCAGCGAATGAAGATTTTAGCATTTGTAAGTGTCCCCATTAGTCACACGTTTTACTCTTTTCATATGTACCACAGCTTTCAGTGAAATATTTATTTAGTATTATTACCAATATTGTGAAAATTCTCCTTACTGAACTAGGTGTGGTTTCAGAATATGACGATGTATTTCAGCAGACAACTTTTCCTTTCTTGAGCGACTTCGACATTACTGGAATTATTTGTGTTGTTTATTTAATATACTTTTATCTTGTGGCTTTTTTTTCTCAAACATCCCAACTGCTTAATAAACAACTTTCCAATCCAACTTTCCATATAACAGAAACCTCTTGTTCATCTATGTGCTCTGAGATAGCCGCATAAGACCTCCCGCTTTCTAGTTGCCCATGACAAGTTTTCCTCTAGTCCTGTGTACATCCTAATAATTTCTACTGCAGTTATAGATTTTCATGTTTCTATATCAGGTCCCATGTTTCCCAGACCCCCTATCTTTTCTTCATTTTGCAAGATCTAGCTGAGGAAGAGTTTATGAACTTTGGTATTTTGCAGGTATTTAAGTCAATATGCACTCAGGTGTGCCTGCCTTCAATGGACAGATATGACTGTAGGGGTGCGTCCTAGACAGTTCCTGCCTGCTCAAGTTGAAAATAAAGATTAACAATCACAGTTCCACCTCTTGTCAACTTGACACCACAAAATAACAGTTTTTAGCCATACCATTCCTCCCCCGATCCTCTAAACCTCAAAGCTGACTTATAGTGCAAAATGTGCTCAGTCCACATGTAAGAGTCCTGAAAGTCTTAGCAGTCCCCACACTATTTAAGAAAAAGACAAGATCTCCTGAGTAAATTGGGAGCATGGGGACCTTGGGGGAGGACTGGAGGGGGGAGGAGAGAGGCAGGGAGGGGAGCAGAGAAAAATGTAGAGGTCAATAAAAATAAAAAAAAGTCCGTAGTTCAAAGTCCCTTCTGAGAGTCAAGGCATTCTCTTAACTATGAACCAATATAAAAGCAATAAACAAGCTACATATTTATATTAATGGCACAGAATAAATATTCTCATTACAAAAGGGAGGCACGGGGACATAACAAGGAAAGATCAGACCAAAGCAAGACTGAAACCCAGTTACAGAGCAACAAATCCTGTACCCTATTCCCAGAGTCTGGACTGTAATGGAATCATTTGGGTACCAAATAACTTGGGCAATTTGGTACCTTCAGTTCTGCTACTTTAAGCACACTGGCCTCTCTCTTAGCCTCACTCTCCTTCATGTCTTCATTGTTTCTTGGTGGAATCCCACAATCCTGGCATCTTCAAACTGCCTAGGGTTTCCATGGCAACTTAGGCTTCCTATTCACAGCTTCAGTCAATGACCTCTTGTAGGGAGTGTGACCCTGCCAAACACTGGCTTCAGTGGCTTTCTTGAACCTTGGTGTAAGTCTCTGTAACCATTTTCTTTACAGTGCATTTAACAGTAAGATTTACCCGTGGTTCTGAAGCAAAGGGTGTTCATCGTGTATCTGTGTCATGTGTCAGAAGATCTTCCTCAGGCGGATTCTTCCTGGTGATGGCTCCTTTAGGATGTTGCAGTTCAGAAATTCTACCTGAACTTAAGACATGGATATTCAACAGTCATCAATTTTCCTTTATATTACCTTTATCACCACTTTCTACCTTTATATAACTGCATTCTGTCTCCCCTCTTGAAAAGGTCCCGTCCATGGCTCCTTACTAAACCCCTAAGATCTGTGGGTATCTCAAATGAAGCATACATATTTGAAAATTCAAAGCTTACACCTACAAATGACAGAATTTTTTTTTGCTAAATTTGTGTGGCCTCATTCATAACAATTATTTCTAGGTCTGTCTAACTGTGAATTTCGTATTTTACTTTTTCTTAACAGCTAGGTGATATTCTATTGCATAGGTGTACCACATTTTCATTGTCCACTCATCAGAGATGAGCATCTGGGGTGTTTCCATTTCTTGACTATTTTGATAGAGCAGCAATGAGCCTGAATGAACAATTTTATCTGTAGTAACATATAGAGTCCATTGGGTATATGTTAAAGAGTGTGTAGCTGCTCCAGGTAGTAGACCTGCTTCCAGTTTTTGGAGAAACTGCCAAACTTATTTTCAGTGATTGTATCAGTTTGCACTCTCACCAGCAGTGATTTCCCCACATCCACAGCAGCATCTATCATCAATGGTTTCTTTTGTTTCTTTTATTTTGGCCATCACGACTGAGGTAAGATGAAATCTCAAAGTATTTTTGATTTCCATGTTCTCTGATCGTTGAACGTTTAAAACAATATTTCTCAGCCATTTTTATTCCATCTTTTGAGAACCCTCTGTTTAGATTCATGACCTATTTTCTAATTTGGTTATTTGCTTTGTTGGTGTTTTTTTTTTGTACATTCTAGAGACACTCTCTGTCAGATGTGTAGCTGATAAAGATTTTTTCCCAGCCTGTAAGCTGCCTTTTTACTCAAACAATGGTATTAGCTGTACACAGCATGTCAGCTTCATGTGGTTCCATTTGTCAGTTGTTGGTCTTAATGTCTGTGACACCAGGTCTTAACACCTGTGACACCAGGTCCTGTTCAGAGAGTCCTTTGCTGTGCCTGTAAGTTCAAATATTTAATTGTTTTCTCTTCTATCAGATTCAGAGTATCAGGTCCTATGTTGAGGTCCTTGAGGTTGAGGTTTGTGCAGAGTGGAAATATAATGTTCTAGTTCCACTCTTCTGCAGGTAGCTATCCAGTTTGACTGGCACTATTTGTTGAAGATGCTGTTTTTCTCTAATGTGTGCTGTTGGCCTCTTTTCAAACATCTGGTGACTGAAGGAATGATGACTTATTTCCAGGCCCTCAGTTCTATTCCATTGATCACCATGGCTGTTTCTATGTCAGTACTATGTTGTTTTTAGTACTGTAGCTCCGTAGTATAACTTGACATCAATCAGTGATGATACCGCCCATCATCCTTTTACTGTTCAGGATTTTCTTTTATTTGCTATCTTGTTTTTTGTGTGTTTCTAAACTAAATTTAAGATTATTGTTGCAATTTCTATGAAGAATTGAATAGGAAGTTTGGTAGTTATTGCTTCTGGCAGGAAGGCCATTTTCAAAACATTAAGCCCATGAGAATGGGAGGTCGTCTTATCTTCTGGTATCCTCTTCAATTTCCTTTTTCAGTGTTTTCATTATGTAAGTCTCTCACTTCCTCAGTTAGATTTATTTCAAGATACTTTTTGAGGCCCTTATGTATTGTTTCCCTGATTTCCTTCTTGGTGTGTTTGCATTTGTATATAGGAGGGCTGTTGTAGTGAACGTGGGCCCTTTGTTCTGTCCCGGCTGCCCGGCTAGCTTACACCTGAAATAATCACACAGAAACTATATTCATTCAAACACAGCCTGGCCCATTAGCTCTAACTTCTTATTGGCTAATTCTTATGTCTTGATTTAGTCCATTTCTATTAAATCTGTGTATTGCCACATGACTATGGCTTACTGGCAAGATTCTAACCAGCGTCCCTCTCAGGCAGGAGCTCCATGGCGTCTGCCTGTCTGTCTTTCTTCCCAGCATTCAGTTCTGTCTTCTCCATGCCTACCTAAGTTCTGCCCTATCAAAAGTCCAAGGCAGTTTCTTTATTCAACCAATAAAAGCAACAGATAAACAGAAGGACCTCCTACACCAGAGGGCTACTGCTTTTGTATGTTCATTTTGTATCTTACTCCTTTACTAAATGTATGTATCATCTGTATATGTTTTCTGGTGGAGTCTTTAGGGTTTTTCATGTATAGACTCATATCATCTGCAAATAAAAATAATTTGACCTCCTTCCTATCTGTATTCCCTTTATCTCTCTCAGTTGGCTTAATAAGCTAGCTAAAACTTCAAGCACTATTTTTTTTTTGAGACAGGGTTTCTCTGTAGCTTTGGAACCTGTCTTAGGACTAGCTCAATTTTTTTTGTATTAATTAAATACCTGCTTGGCCCATTGCTCTAACTTCTTATTGGCTAACTCTTATATTAACTTAACCCATTTCTATTAATCTGTGTATCGCCATGTGGCAGTGGCTTACTGGGGAAAATTCTCAGCATCTATCTCCGGCAGACCCTCTTGTAGATAAGGCTGGCCTTGAACTCACAGAGATCCACCTGCCTCTGCCTCCCAAGTGCTGGGATTAAAGGCATGTGCTATCACTGCCTAGCTGTCTTTAGGATTTTTATCTTGAGGAATGTTGAACTTTGTATTAAATAAGATTATCATGTGCTTTCTTTTAGAGAGTTTATGTTGCAGAAAACGTTTATTGATTTATGTGAGTTGAATTATCTCTGCATCTCTGGGATGAATATAATTGAATCACAGTGGATAATCTTTTTTGATGTGTTCTTGAATTCGATTTGCAAATATTTTATTGAGAATATTTGCAACTATGATCATTAGAGAGGCTGGCTAATAATGTCCTTTGTTTTCTTCTGGATCTTTGTCTGATAATGATACAGGGGCAATCTCGGTTTAATAAAAATAATTTGAAAGTGTTCCTCCCTTTTCTGTTTTGTAGAAAAATATGGTGAGTATCTGTGTTTGCTCTTTGTAAGTTGGCTCTTTGTGCTGCCTTGACTTGGGTGAGGACCCTTTTGGCTCTGTCTCCTCTGTTGTTTTTATATTTTATGGAGTTTCTTCATTTCTGCTCATTTTGAAAATATTCTTTCACTTGAATTTTCTGCTCACTCACTGTTCTTCTGCTAAGGACATTTACTTCATGGACTATATATTCAATTTATTCTTTAAACAGTCTTATTTTGAATATCAATTTCCAGTGATTATTTCACATGCAAAAGGGTATACATACGCTACTATATTTTCCCCACATTTTGAGGGCAGTAATTGAAATCTGCTTACTGTTATACTAAGTCTGTTAACTATGTTTTCTTGGAAACATGTCTTATACTGTGTTCTAATAATTTAACTAGACAACATAGATGGACTCGTTGGTACACTAGAAGCTATGAGAGAGTCTTTGAAGATGCAAAGAGTATAAAACCAAACAACATGAAACCAGCTCAAAACACCCACAGAAAGATTAGCTGCAAATGCTGGGATTGGTATTTGTGGTTGTTTTTATGTTTTTATTTATTTATTTTTTTTTGAGACAGAGGTGGGCAGGTTGTAGCAATTTGGGTAGGTAAGGGGGTGGGGAAGATCTAGACAGGATTAGGGGAGGGGAAATAATATGACCAAATGTACTATATGGAAATTTTTTAATTAAAAAAGAAATAGTTTGATAGGCCTACCTGGGTCCTCATGACCCAGGCTGGCTGAAGATAGTCACAGGCTGGCCAAGCACCTTGCCACAGTGGGCAGGGGGGCACTATTATGAGGAGCAAATATATGGTGGAGAAATGGAACAGAAAGAGAAGCAGACTGGTTCACGTTCTGTGGAAAGAATCAGAACTAAGGAAGTGAAGGTAGTGAGGAACAGGCTGATGTGGGTGACTGACTTGCTACCTGGGGGCATGGAAGTGTCAAAGCCAAAGCCGCATCACCCCTCACCACAGGCATGGGAGAGTTGGCTCTGCCCCTTACTTGGGGGGAAGTCTTAGCAACCCTGACTAACCAAATCAGCTACCACCCGACCCACATCCAGGGCTTTGAGTTGGCCCACCCCAACATCATCTACGACCTCCTGGGGCACGTGGAGGGACTGGTCCTGTGGAAGCATAGCAGCGGGTTCTGTATGACTCAGGGCCACAGCAGGGTATCTGAGAGGAGTCTGAACGAGGGTCCAGTACTGATGGTGTACCAGAAGCCAGAAGCTTCAAACCAGATCAACAACTCATTACATAATGAACATTTGCAGGTAAAGCAGAGGGGAGCAAAGGATGTACTGCATGCCACACCGCAGCTCCCCCTACCACTAAGATGAATGAAGAGATATTGGAGAGGCAGGAAAGATGGAGCAGTGAAGTGGGTTTTTTGTTTGTTTGTTGTGTTTTATTTTTAATTAATACTTTAAATTTTTCTTTTGAGGGGATTCTATGGGGTTGAGGGGCAGATATGGAGGGACTGGAAAATGGACAGGATTGAGGTGCATGATGTGAAATTCCCAAAGGATCAATAAAAACCTTGTTAAAAAGAAATAGTTTTGGAAAATCTATTTTTAAAAAGGAAAGAGGAGTTGTAATGGGACAATTTATTGATGGCATCAGCCGTCTCTCACATCTTACCGTCAGACTCTGACTTCAACACTGATAATGTCACTGTTTCTTCTCTCCAAAGCTGATGTTTTAAATGTCTCTTGCTTTTCTTGGTGCTTACTCAAGAGCCCTGGTGGCCTTCATCTTCAGTGAAGTTTATTTCACTATGCAATAGCCTTTAAAGCAGCAACTACTTTATCAGAGTAAATAAGCAGAAGTTTGTGACCCAGAACAGTCTGAGAGTTGCAGACCCAGTTCTTGGTCTCAGAACTGAACTGGGTTTTCATTAAGCTTTGAGTTAAGTTTTTTTTTTTTGCATTGAATGTAGTAAGTATACTTGCAGGATGCTCAGACGATTTGAAAGATGTAATTGTCAAAATCCTACTTCATTCCAGAAGCTGAGATTTAAAAATATATGCTTTTGCTCAAATAGAATACTAATATCTTTAACCCAACATATATAATGCAATAAATACAAGTATTAAATTAGCAAAAAATGAGCTTTGCATTAAAATTAGTTACAGACTCTTTAGAAATGTGCCTATAACTGTAAAATTATCATTTGATAGAAAAGACTAAAAATGATCTAAAAATGCTAAAAATGATTTTATTGTTACAAATCAAGATTGAAGACAATCAAATAATTGTTTTTAAAGAGGAAAGTCATTCCCGCTCCAGGGTGTGAGTTACAGGCTGAGGAGGTTCAGGTCAAGTCCTCGGGAGGGACCGATGATGGAGGGAGGGCACAGGAAACCACAGTCTCTTACTGAGGGGCCTGCTCTGGACACAGGGAGTGTATTCCCACGTCATTTGTCAGCCTTGAGCTTATAAAGGGGAGAAATTTCCCTGGAATGTTACAGCAAAAAACCAGCTGTGACCTAAAGCACTAGAACACAAACTTAGGAGTCAAGATTCTGGTCTGTCTTTCTCCACATAGTTTCAGAAAAAGCCTGAGTTGCATCTAATATCTTGAGGTGCCCATTTCCTTATTTGTAGGAAGAAATAGGAACACAGGTATCTTAGTTAGGTTTCTATTGCTTTCAAAAGACACCATGACCACGGCAACCTTTATAAGGAAAGCATTGAGGGGGTCACTTACAGTTTCAGAGGTTCAGTCCATTATCATCATGACAGGATGCCTGAACATGCAGACAGACATAGCACTGGAGCTACAAGTCCTACATGTTGCAGGCAACAGGAAATTGACTGTGACATTGAGAGAAGCTTAATCAAAAGACCTCAAGGGCCACCCCCAGAGTGACACACTTCCTCCAACAAGGCCATACCCAGTCCAACAAAGCCACACCTCTAATAGCCCCACTCCCTATAAGACTGGCGGGGGGAGGGGAACACTACATTCAAACTACCACAATAGGTGTGGTTTGAGAGAATGGGCCCCGTAGGCCTTATATATTTGAATGTTTGGGCACTAGTTTGTGGACTGTTTAGGAAGGATTAGGATGTGTGGCCTTGTTGGAGCAATTGTGTCACTGGGGGCAGACTTTGAGGCTTTAAAAGCCCAGACCAGTCCCATCTTGTGAATAAAATATCAGCTCTCATCTACTGCTCCAGCCCCGTATTTGCCTGCCTGCCGCCACACTTCTAGCCATGATAGTCCTGGAATAATCCTCTGAAACTGTAAGCAAGCCCCAATTAAGTGAATTCCCTTTTTAAGTTGCCTTGGTAACAGTATCTCTTCAGAGCAATAGAACAGTAACCAAAACAATAGGACTTTACTTTCTGGGCTTGCAATACTTGAATTGAAAAGTACGGGAAGACTGAAGGGAAGCAGAACCAAACATTTTAGGCTATGTATGTGATTGAATTTTTCCTTTTAATCTTAAGTGAAGTTACAAATAAAGGGAAAAGTTATTATCCCAGATTTTAAAAATAAAAAAATTATTTCAACTTTGCTTCTACAGCTCTGTCAATATGCAGTGTCATATTTCAAATCCCAGATCATTTTTGGCAACCCTTAGGTGAGAGGATTAAAAACATCCCCCTAATCTGGCTGAGAGGGAGAGGGGGGAATTTAAGCTTCCAATTAGAATAAGAAGAAGCCCCATGCAAAGCTGACTATATCTGCGGTGGTGAGCTGTAAGAACCCTGAGTGATAATGGTGGCTATTTTCTCTAGTGTTTCTAGTCCACTTTTGTTGCCACATGGATAATTTCCCTCTGTCTTCCCCAAGCCTCCTTTTTTGACAGATCCCAAATTTCCAACAAATATGTTTTGCCAGCATCAAAGGCAAACACATTTCCATACCAGTCAAACCCCGCTCAGTGAACTTCACAGTGTATCCAAGTTGTTTAGATGGAGTGGAGTTCTGAAATGAGCATAGGGCTGGAGATCTCACTCTGGTGGTGGAATCCAGAGGAGACGATGAGCTGACAGCTGTAAAACTCCCATTGAAATGCATGCTTTAGACAGTGCTTTGAAGCTAAGAGATAGTGAGGCTACACATGTGTGTGAATTCTCTGCATTCTACCTCAAAACATTAGACACTGTTATTCACCTGTGTTGTTAGGAGGCAGGGACGAGGGAGATCCTTAATGAAGAGGTCTCATTTTTGCCTTCACTAAGAGCTGAGGGGTGTCACAGTGTCTCGAGGTGCTCTGTAAAACAAGGACTATGACCCAGTCTTTATCCACTCACTTCCTTCGTGTCCCTCTGTCCATCTCCTCCTGAGAAAGTCAATAAGCATACAATTGTCTTTTGAGTAAAGTTACCCTAGAAGATTAGACTGAAAATGGCCAACAAATATATTTTAAAAAAAAGAAAGAAAAGAGGAAGCTCAGCTTACACTTGCAACTTTATATTATAAGTTGCATAAAAGTTTTAAATGGTAGCTATTGCCAAGGAAGTCCAGGAAAAAAGAATTTTTCATATAGCACAGTGAAATTTCAAATAGACATAATCATTTTTGAAGGACAATTTTTCAATTTACAATAAAAGTCATAAGAATATCCATTTCCCTCAGCAATTATATTTGAATAAAAGTGTAATTGGGTACAAGAATTTAGTGTCAGGAATACTTATCACAGTATTGTTTACAAAGTCCAAGCACTGAAAACAGATAGAGTGTTCAGCACTGATTAAAAGGATTACACTCCATCTATTCAGAGATGAAAGACAGTTAGTGGCATAGACAACATATTTTATAATAGGAACAAGTGATTAGAAATAGTGAATAAATGTATGTGTGTGCGTTGCTTTGATAAACAACGTTCTGATCTAAATAATGTCTCAGGGACTATTCTAGAGACAGTGGAGGAAATTAGTAACACACCTTAGACAAACTTTCAAGGGAGGCTGTTTTGTTTTATCAGCACAGCTGGAACAGTAAGAGTTAGCCAAGGAAAAGAATAGAGATTTAAGTATGGAAAAGTTCATGAATGAAGAGACAAAGAAGCAAAGGAAATGAGATAGTCTAGAGAGACAGGAGGAAGATGACAAAATAATGTTGGGAAACGAGGGGAGAAGGTTGTAAGGAACTGTGGAAAACAGAGCATACTCTTCTAAAGTGTTAAGGGAAAATGATGGGAAGACCACTGAACTGAGAAGCTACTCCCAAAGTCATCAGAAACGTCAGAGATCAGCAAGAAGAGAAGTCAAATGGAAGGAAACTGCTCATTCTAAATCTGGCAGAGAAAGGAAAAAGAGCCGGTGGGAGGCCACTGAAGAGGTGAGCAGAGCAAAAAGCAAGTGATGTTCTCCAAGCTGGAAGAGACCTTGAAAATATGCTGGTGAGAAGGAGTGAGAAATGAGGTTCTTAAGCGGGAAAGATCATCTGGATCCAAAAGCACAGATCTGAGATGTCCGATGACAGTGAAGAGATCATCTTTTTCCTCAGAGATAAGGAAAGACAGATACTGAAGGAATACAGTGGGTTAGAATATAATTTGAACACATTCAAAGTAGGATTTAGGATTCTATATGCTTTTATGATAGAATCCTGAACAAGAGATCTGGAAAGACAAAGCTGTGTAGAACTTGCTGATCTGAATTGAAGTTAAGTATTGGAGGTACCTTTGTAAAAGTTCTAGTTACTGTATCTCTCTCTCTCTCTCTCTCTCTCTCTCTCTCTCTCTCTCTCTCTCCTCTCTCTCTCTCTCTCTGTGTGTGTGTGTGTGTGTGTGTGCGCGCGCGCGTTCTTGTTACTCTATTCTATTCCATTGGTCTGTTATAGAAGTCTTTTTTATGTCAGTACCATGCTGTTTTGCTATTATGGATATGTAGTATAATTTAAAATAAGATATTTGGGCACTTGCGGCATTGAGTTCTGCTCAGGACTGCTTTGACAAATGGCCAAGAAATATAAGAACAATCAATATCCTTAGCTATCAGTGAAATGCAAATCAAATGTACGTTGAGATTCCATCTCATTTCTGTCAGAATGACTTCCAAGAAAACAAGCAACAAATGCTGGAAAGGAAAATTCCAAATGCTGGCAGAAATAAACATTATTCCAACTATCATGGAAATCACTACGGATATTCCCCAAAATATTAAAATTAGAATTACAATATGATCCTAAGCATATGACTGAAGGAATCGAAGTCAAAACATCACAGCTACTGACACATCTATGCTTATTGCAGCACTGCTCACGATAGCCAAAATATGTAATCAGTTTAAGTGTCAGATAAACAAATAAGAAAAATAGTAATACAGCCATAAAGAACAGAGTTATGTCATTTACACGAAAATGTATCAATCTGGATATTTTCATTGTATTAATTATTTTTTCAGTTGCTGTGATAAAACACCATGACCTAAAAAAGCAGCTTCTGGGAGAGCAAGTTCTTTTTCAGTTTATGGTCCAGAGGACTAGAGCCTGTAATGGTGGGGGAGGCATTGCAGCAGGAGGCCAGAGCAGGAAGCTGGCAGATCTCACCTTCATCCACACACAGGAAGCAGATGGTGGACTGGAAGCAGGGTGAGGCAATAAACTCTCAAATCCTGCTCTCAGTGATGCACTTCCTTCAGGAGGCTACACCCTGTGAAAGTTCCATAACCTGCTCAACTGAGGCCACCAGCTGGGGTCCAGGTATTCAAATACTGGAGTATTGGAGGACATTTCTCATTCAAACCACCACAATTGTGCTTAGCAAAACAAGGCTAATTCAGGTGAATATTGAATGTTTTTTCTTTTATACAGAATCTAGATTTTATATACATTCATGTACAAATGTGTGTGGGGTGTGTGTAAAAAGGGACATTAAAAAGGTGATTATGAGGGTGAGAAAGACCAGTGAAGAGAGCGGTAGAAGAGAAGGTAATGGGAAAGTGTGAAAATGAGCAGAGTATACGATGTACATGATTGAAGGTGTGATCAGGAAATCCATTATCTTTTATGATAAGCAAACAAATAATTAAACAGAACAAGCATTACCTGAAGGAGGCTTATGAGGCTAGTGAGGTCAGATGACCTGATGGTGAGTCCAACAAGTGGAGATCAGGGATGAGCAAAGGATGGATAATGCAGGAAAGGTCTAGTGAAAATAAAAAGTAGGAACCATTGAAAAGGCCATGGCCAATGATAGTGCTAACAGCTGGAATGTGGGATAAGAGAGAGAGATTACATCCCAAGATATGCTCTCTTTGGTGGGGTAGTCAGATAGTCACAGGGACTGGTTTGAGTAAAAGATAGATGCGAAATTAAAGGGTAAGGAATGATAAAGGTGGGTCGATGGATTTCTTCACCTTTTATTAGCAAACAATTTTTGTGCACAAATATCACAAGACAAATGAGAATCTGACCCTAGCACCCAGCCACTGCATCTGCTGCCCTTTCCTGGTCTGAAAGGTCCGGCACATCTCTCTGACCCTCCTTTTCATTGGGTAACATCTATTCCCAATGAAAACTCTGCCCTTGGACCAAAAAAAAAAAAAAAAGAAAAAAAAGAAAAAAAAAAGGAAAAAATAGCTTCTCTCTATTGGCTAGCGGTGCAGTGACAGAAATTCCATAACATTTCCCCCTTTTTGTCTAATTAAGAAGAAAAGGGTTTAACCCTAACATAGTAAAGCTATATGCAATAAAATTATTATCAAGTATTGTCCAGATAGAAAGAAAAAGCGGTAACTTAACAAAAATGAAACTACATACAGCAAGAATAATTATTAAGTAAGAAAACATTATAGATGTCCAGTCTATGGACTTACTTATGAGTAATTGGCAAAGTTAAAGAGATTACTCCAATAGCTGTCCTCTCCTGAAGAGTCCAAAGTTTTGTATATTTTCCTAATATGTCTTTTGTCAAGATTTGGAAGAACTGTCACTATAATTGTCCATTAAAGACCTGAGAAGGAAAATAATATTACCTGAGAAAGTAAGAAGTGCAAGCAAGTGACTTCTAAAAAATATGAGAAATGACAGAAACAGCTGGCTGCCAGGACAGTCACCCAAGTTTCCTCTGTAACACTGGGGCATCCAACCTTAGCCTACAGGCCTACAATATCTGACAAACCTTTTTCCAGAAGCAGGAAAATTTTAAGGACTGTTTTACCCTCTCTTAGCAAAGTTTGGCAGTTACCTTTGTGTCCTGCTTATTCAGTCTGGACAACATACTGTCAGCAGTTGAGACAAGGGCAATTTCTTGCTCTAAAGTTCAACTTGTGCCAGAAAGAAAGCAAACAAAGAGGAGTGTCTTTGGTGCCTGTCATCCTCTTTAGAAGTAGATGTGTCTTATGTCAAGAAAAGTTTAAGTTATTAAAATATTTTAAATGCCGTAATATGTAGGTCTTTGAAATGTTTAAAGATTACTTATCTATTTGAAACATATCTCTGCATGCCTAGAAAACCTAACTAACATGACTATAAGTTTTATTATTATGGGTAACTATTAACCTGTATCTCTTTATTATCCTATATAGCTTTTAAAAACTAAAAATTTACATAACAAAAATGAACAAGCTGTATAGTTATGAGCTGTATATATAATACCTTAAACAAAATAGAAACAGATGTACAAAATAGAAACAGATAAGGACAATAGCCTCAAATTTGTAACAATATACAAAATATCTTAAACAGAAGTAGAAACATATATACAGTATAACAAAAATAGCCTTAAATTTATATCAATATACCAAAATATTTTAAACAGAAGTGGAGACATATATACAGTATGACATAAATATCCTTAAATGTGTATCAGTAGACAAAAATATCTTAAACAGAAGTAGAAATATATATATATACAATATATCAAAAATAACCTTAAATTTGTTATCAATACACAAGGATCCTTACCAATATAAATTATTTAAAACAAACAGTTACTTTTTTAGTTAGAAAGTAGATTTAATAATCTGACTTTTATCCTATCACATCTATACCCCCGTTCCTTTTCTGAACAAGATCCCTGAATCTAATCTCTTTTGTTCAGCCCCCACACCTTATAACAACTTGTAAACAACCCCCTAACATGATGACAATTATCTATAACTCTGAGAAAGACCCAAAAACACCCACCCCTCCTATTGGGAAAGTGGGTGTCATATTCTTAAATTACTTCTTGCTGTCTGGGGGTGACATAATCTCTAGGGGACCCTGTAGAACCGAAACAATGGTTAAGTTTCAGGAGAACCAGCTGTCTCATTTGTTGCCAGTCTCTGAGTAATGGGATAGTGCAGTTTATCTGAAGTACTGGCTGGAGTGTCGCATGAGGGTGGACCATCTCAGCTAGCCACCTTGGAATTGTCCCGAGCAGTTTGTAGTACAAAAATCAATCTTTAGGTGATGTCTATTGACTTAGTGACATTATTACACTCCAGATAGAATCATCATTGTGGAGCTGCATCATCCCTTTAGAGACTTCGGAGATCTGTTAGAAATGTTTACTGTTCATTGTAGAAAAATTAAACATATTAAATGTCATATGCTATAAATCTTAGGAAGGTTAAGGGACCATCATTTATTAAATTCATCCAGGGTATTCAGGCTTAATTCCTAAATATCTGTTTAAATTTAAGCTTGATTTCAGAGTGATGGAAGTGGCTGTGGTGGACGGAAATGCTAGTATCAAGGTACAACTCAGATCATCAGACCCACATCTCTTACACTTAATGAGTTTGACTCTCAATTTCTATAATGTCTCTGCTGTATGGCCATATAAAAATCACCAAACCCCTCTAAACCTCTGTCCCCTTATTTGCAGGATAATACTACTGATTTTATAAAAGTTAAATGAGATAATTTAAGTATCTGGAATACGTGTTAACTATGATAATGCCGATGATGACACTGATAACAGTGGTGGAAGTGTTTCATATATGGGCACCATTAAAGATCTCATTTGAGAGTATGGTCCTGGTTACCTGTTTCTATGGTAGTAATTAGTGAAAACAGCCTTAAGCAGTTCAAGCTGTTGCTGAGGCAGGGGAGCTGTCCGTTGTGCTGAAACTTGTTTGCTTGGTTTGCAAGCATGCTCCTAAATTCCATTGTTCTGTTTCCCAGTTCTGTCTTCAGCTACCAGGCTTAGTTGAAGATTTCCAGTTTTTGTCCTTCAATATGCCCACAAACACCACCTGGTATATAGGTGGGCTCTCTCAGCTGCTGTCTTTGATCTGTCTTTGATGGAATTATTTTTAACTCACCTGATTTTTCTTTTCTTTTAGTTTATTTAAAAGACAAAATATTGTAATTATGTCAATTGCAATTTTGTGTCCTTTACAAGTTTCAATGTTTGTTTTTCTCTATTTTGGTAAACAGAGATATGTAAGATATTCTAGACCTTTTATATCTTTAAAATTATTGATATAAAAGAAATAATTTGACACTGAACCTACAGGGATTCAATATTTTTGAAAATAGTCCAGTAAATTTACATGGACAGATCATTAAGTCAGTATACTAATAAACCAGACTCTTGGTTTAAATATTATCTTTTAATTTCTTAGCTTAAAGGTAATTATATTTTTCCAAATTGTGTAAAAATTATTTGCAGTGGCTATCCAGAATAAAAATACAAGTCCTTTCAATTCATGTATAAATTATTAGGAACAAGCTTCTTGTTCTTAATAATTATCATTTTCTGTTAGTAATAGATGATGACCACACAACAAAATATATAGGATCTTCAGGAGCTAAGTGTAAAGATGATGAACAAAGCCACTTATAGTGTATCATTCACACAATTCTGGTGTGTGTGTGTGTATATATATATATATATGCATATATAATGTATATATACAACAGTCATCATTAGACATAGCATGCATATACATGTTTCAGTGTAGCTCACAAATAGAGCTCCACTGCATTAGGTTTGAGGTTATAAGAAAACTAAAGATCCAGGGAGTCTACTGTATGTTAGGATGGGTAAGGAGAAAAGATGAGAAGCAGAGGCAGGGAAACTGCTCAGGAAGATTAGACTGATTAATCAGCTGAAGAAAAGCAGTCTAGACTCTCCCCCTTCTTCTCATTCCCTAACAGAGTAGATCAATTATTTGCACAGTTAAATATTTAAACCAGGTAATGTCCACAGACATGAATAAAATTTTAAACATGAATGACTTATATGTTCATGTTCCCTTTGATTCATAAAGCCCCTTATCCATCCCCTTAATTAATACCTTCTTTTGATTGGAGACATCATCTCTGAAAAGTATCTGAGGAGTCTGATGTGAAATTAGACACTTTAAAGTATGTGGGAGCATAAATATAATTTGTGACTTTATTACCACAGTCTGGTGGAGCCTGCTCTATGCTCTCAAGAGCATTATTGGCAAATGAGGACTTAAATGTGTCCATGACTCTAAAAGTTCATGATTTAAGCACAAGGAGAAGTTAGAAATCCAATATTAGAACAAGAATATTTGAAAATGACAGCTTATTTATTCTATGAATTTAAAATGTTTAAATTCCAATAAAAGGACAGTTTAGATGCTACCATTAAAATGAGATAATCACTGTTAAGTGGAAATATAACTACTTTATAGCCTTTTAGTTCAAGGACAATAGAAGTTGGCTACCCTACTCTGAATTTGTATGAAAACATTGGAACTGAAGGAAGGGTTATTAAAGAAATAGAATTAGATCTAACACATTCCTAGATGTTTCTATTCTGTCAGTCCATTTGGAGTATGTGTTGATTCTCTCTGGAACCTATACAAATGGAAATGTATGTGTGCTTTTGGGTGATTTGAAGTCTTTCGGTATTTGAATTCCCATTACTGCAACACCCAAACACCCTACTTACCTTTATCACATCTGCCGCTGGAATTTGGCTAACCCTGAACCATTTTCAACTGAAGTGCATCTGCTTGGTTCTTAGCAGCTAGCTGAGAAGATTCTTCCTTCCCAATCAACACAACCACAGCATGAAATGAAGACAGAATGAGAAGTAAAGATGGGAAAGAGAAGGAGGGGGTGGGGGGCACTGTTTCTTTATATATATATAAAAATCCCCGTTGCTTCTTATGTGTTCTGGAAGGACTATTAATATTTCCTCCTGACTCTTCCTGCACTGCCAGGCTCCCCTTTCTCTGCCACCCTCACACCTCCCCATGCAGGCAAAGTCTTGAATCAGCAGATTCAGAGCTGGAGCAGTAAAGAGCTATTGAGGGACAGGCTCTGATAGCATTACAGCCAAACATGGAACCATTTTCTGTGGCGAATCGCTGAGTTCTACCTGGTTATCTCTTGCCTTGCACATCACTTCCAAATGACATGCTCTCAGTCTGGGCAAAAATGAGAGTTTTTTAAAGAACTGGGATTTCAATAATATGTGACGAAAGGATGAGATTACTTTCTGAGGTGGGGAAGGCAGGGAGGAAGAGGGGAGGGAGAGGGATGAGGGTGAGAGAAAGAGGTAGAGAGTTGGAGAGACAAGGAGAGTCCTGCATGCCTGAAAGAGTACTTGATTCTAAATGTTACCGTCTCCTGACCAGACTGACTTGGGAATTCAGAAAGAAAATAAATCATTTAAAAGTCTTGTTTTTCTTCTATCTTCCATTTCTCTCATTGGTGGAAACTGAATATTGTAGATACACTGAATATTCAAATAATGTCCAGAGATTCCTGTCCCTTGGGTCATGATACCCAATTAAGCAAGGTGGACACTTACACTATTATGTGTTCTTCAACACACAACAGTTCAAATAGACAATAGAATCCTTTGGTGAGGAATAGGATCACCAAGTTCATGAATTAAGGGAATTGAGAATCAAGCAGTTTTGGAACTAAAGTTGGTAGCCAGTTTTCCTATCTTCTCCCAGGAAGAGAGAGACAGTTTCGTGGTTGATAATACTTTCCAATGCCCAATACCTACCATCCCCTTCCAAGGCGTCTAAGGAAGAAATGGGTACACACCGAAATACTTCATATATGTAATTAATTAGCATGGTCATGATGTGCATTCCCTCTTTTTTAATGAAGAAACATGAAAGAGTGATGAATAAAAGAAACACTGTTTTGTCTGTCCTTGTGAGAAGTTTAGAAAGAGAAAACCGTAAAAGGCAATCTTTGTCCACAAATGGTATACAGTTGTTTTCACCCCTTTCCTATGAAGGAAAGATATATTTTCATTTAAACTTGACAGTGGCACTAATTTCTGTAAGTTAGGGGCACAATCTTTAGGTCTGGGACAGGCCCTCAGTGACGTAAACTTTATCAAGCATTCCAAGCAACAAATTTGGATGAAAGGCAACCTAAGTCTGTCCCTGCAGCCTCTCACGAACTCAGATCCCAGAAAACATTCACAATAATAATTATAAAATGGCCCCAACTAAGGATGAGTTAGATATAGGAACAGAATCTGATCAAAAGTGTCACAGAGAATAAAGCTCATTGATCCTTAATGTCTGATAAGGGTCATAAGCAAGTCCCATCACTTAGAACTGCTAGTGTGATGTGCACATATGATGCAATGATGGCAATTATATTTTCCTAATATCCCATTAGTATAACAAAAAAATAACTCAAAGACAGTAGAGTACAACATGAAAGTTTCATGCCCTCAAATCCCACCTCAGTCTGAGAGTCTTTCTTGACAGCCACTGTTAGGATGTGTGCTTAACCCCTGCACCTATCACACTCACTGATGTGCCATTCTCTCTTTTCTGTGTCACACATCTGGCTCATCCTTGGCATGCTGTTAGACAGCTCCCTCTGCCCCTTAAATGATCTTAGGGAAGTTCAGGTCAGGAAGGAAGATGATATTCTTTACTCTCTCTAAAGTTATTTGGGCGTAGTAATTTATTTGGGACTTGCCCTAAAGGTACTCTCTGAGGTCTTACTGGCCTTTTGCTCCCAAACTAAACATCATAATATTTTTTGCCACATAGGTTTTTGTGACAATATGTCACTTCTATCACCATTATCTTGAACTGATTTCAAACATATAGAAACATAATAATAGGACAAAGTGCCCTCCTGAGATCTATCAAGGCAGAACAATCTGCCACCTTCTTTTTCTTCCCCACATGTATTATCCACACATATTATGACAAAAATGTTTTTTTCTGTTTTGTTTTTTTCAACAGTGTTCTTTACCATTGTCTTAGTTAGGGTTTTATTTCTGTGTAGCGACACCATGACCACGACAACTCTTATGAAGTAAAGCATTTCATTGGGGCTGGCCTACAGTTCAGAGGTTCAGTCCATTATCATCATGGTGGTAAGCATGGCAGCATGCAGGCAGACATGGTGCTGGGGAGGTAGCTGAGAGTTCTGTCTGGATCTGCAGGCAGCAGAAAGTGACAGTGAGCTGGTAGGCCTGGTTTAAGCTTCTGAGACCTCAACACCCACCCCTAGTGATATATTTCCTCCAACAAACTCACACCTACTCCAACAAATCTACACCTTCTAATAATGCTACTATGGACATATGGGGGTCATTTTTTATTAAAACTACACTCATCATCACCCTCTTTCCTCCACTGAACTCTTCAGTGTACATTTCCTGTGGTCACTATTGGTACTAGTACCAAATTAGGGAAGTTTAACATTAAGGGTATTATCCAAATCATAGTATTGTATTCTAACCCATACTTTATCAATTAACTTAATAATCATCTTCATGTTAATTTTACTTTCTGTTCTAGGATCCAGTTCAGGATCTTTTATTACAGTTGGATGCTACAACTTCCTATTTTTATTTTTTGGCTTTCTAGAGGTCTGTAACAAATAGCATACATTTAAAATTCGCAGTTTGTTGAGTTTGAAATGCAGAAACCATCACCACAGAGAAGATCAAATGAGCATGCCCATATGTCCCAAGTTTTTTTGTACCCCCATTTCAGTCTTTGGCCCATCCCTACATTAACTGCTTTGTGTGGATGCCTTTGCATTTTCAGGAATTTAAAACAAGTAGAAATATCTATTTGTATTTTCTTGAAGGGCAACTTTTTCACTTGGACTATTTAAGATCATCCATATTAATCACAATGTCTTAACTGATCCCCATTTTATACTGAGAGTATTCCATTACAAGGGTAGTGTCATGGTTTGTCCATGTAGCCACTCAAAGGCACTTACATGGCTGCCATTTGGAATATCACAAATACAGCTGATAGGATTTTTATGTAAAAGTCTGTGTGGGTTTCTGTTTTCATCTCTGTTGGGTAAAATGGTAGATCACATTGTAGTCACATCTTCAACTTGTTGCAAGTTGTCAAAGTCATCTCAAAAGTGATTGTGGTGGCACTTCACATGTCCATCATTAGTGCATGGGACACCAGCAGCTCCACAGCCATGCTGATGCTTGTTATGACCCACGTTTATAGGAATGTGGTCTTGTCTAATTCTGCCTGACTCTTATTTCACTACTAATGCAGGACCTTATACAACCTTTTTTTCTGTGCTATTTGCCATCTGTGCATCTTCTACATTTAATGCCTGTTTAAACCTATAGCCTATGCTTTTACTGTATATTAAATTCTGTATATATAGGTTGGATATCCATTTATATAGAATGAATTACTATTTTCTTAATGAATTGTGGAAATTTTCAAATGCGTATCAATATTAATCCTTGGTATGCTACATGTATTTTACCTACTGTTTTCTCCTTTTGTACACAGAAACATTTGGTTTCATATGGCCAGATCTGTTCACTCTGTAGATCTATGGAATTTCTTCATATATGCATAAAGGTTGTCTCCATTTCAAAAATTAAGTATATCTTTCTATGTTTTCTTTTCTTTTGTTACTTTCTAATTTTAAATCTTAGATCATTTATCTGCTATTGGTATGTCTTTATATGGAGATTCATGATAGTTTAATAAAGGCAACTTTCTTAACATTTCTAGCTATGGATACATATGTTCTAGAACTTTCAAAAGACACACATATACTATCTTATAACTATTCCTTGAGTATTAGGACACCATCATAAATGGAAAATGGGAAATATACACTGAAAGTGGTGACATCAGAGTGACTTACATGGAAGGAAGTATAAATAGGAGAACAAAGACCATAACAAACAAGTGACACTACATTAGTAGTGGGGGGGCAGCTTAGTGGGAGAGCCTGCTTACTAATCATGAAGTTCCAGGTTCAGTCCCAGCACTAAGAAACCACCCCCAACTAGAACCTTCATTCTAAACAATAAGAATATAATTGAATTAACAGAAGCTAAAGTCTTTAGACTTACATTAGGTTTTACCAAACAAGTATCTTTTTTTTTTTAACCTATAAGAGACTCCAAACCACATGCTGTTATCATGCAGTGTCTCCTTCCATCTATCAGTGTTCAGGTCTTCCATACCCTCCTGCTCCTCTGTCTACAGCATTCTCATGACTGGAGTCTCACATAGAGCGCTTCCAGCCCAGCCTGTGGACATCACATCAATGTTCAAAGCAAAATGGAGGGAGGTGAGCAGGAGAGTGGGTCTCCTTTATGAAGATATCAAAAGTCTCTAAGCAAATTTCCTTTAAGCTTCACTGACCAGGATGTGGCCATTTCCCTACTCCTAGACACAAAGGATCCTGGGAGAATGGATATTATTTGGTCTTCTAGTGCTGGAGTAGGGAGCAGCAAGCCAGGAAATAAGAAAGAGTGGAACTGGCTGCTAAGTTAGCCCACACACTGAGTTTGCCGTATACGACAAATTGGAAGTCTGCTCAGTGTGGGAACTATTTTAAGAAAGAAGATTCTATCGTGTGTCTCTAATATTTAAAGGGCCGTCCTGTGGGAAGAGGAATAGTTCGTAATTGCCAAACTGAGCCAATACACGGGATTTCACAGGAGGACTAATTTCATCTGGTGCTAAAGCGGAAGTGGAGACCTGGTTGTGAGGTAACAAGCTCAGACATTTATCTGTTTGTTCTGAGCACCTTTCACTATTGCTCACCTGAGTCTAAGAAGATGAACATGTTCTTCCTGCAATAAAGATTTTAAAGAGCCAAGGTCAGGTGTGTTAATGTCTGGTGCAAGATTATACTGCTGGTAAGACTCAGACTGAGATGTGAATCCAGGCTGCCTGGCTCCTGAATCCGTATTTCTTGCAGACTTTACACCCTACTTTGGGGCTACAATTTGCTCTAATTACTTTACAGGTCACTTCACAACATTCTTAAAATAGGTCCCTTAGGTATTACGTATAGGCGTGTCTGAGCTCTATGGCTGTTATTTATCACTGTTTAACAGATTGATTTCCTTTTGGAGGCTCAAGAGAAAAGCCTTTACCTCCAGCTCTCTTTGAAGATGTTGAAATCAGCATATAACTCTGCTGTTATTTCTGGGTCTAATAATACTTAATGTCAAGTTCTTCTTCATAGTTTGGCAGTACAAGATGCTCGCGCACTTCCTTAGTATCTCTCAAAACACTTTAAACAGTCTCATCTGTTGGTATAGAAAGCAGAACAAAACCATTTTAGAACCAAGATATCTAGCAGGTGGGAACAAAGAAGATCCAGAAAATAAAGGGGGGACCCATCAGGAGCCATCCATGCTCAGCATGATGCTGAGTGCTGAGCGAGTGTTTCACAAACTAGGGCCCTACAATTTGTTCCAGGAGTCCGCATCACAGAGCCAACCTGCAAATGACTCCACCATAAAACTTTCCTAAAGAGATGCAATCAGAGAGATCACTGTGGATTTATTTTAGTTCTTATTTTTTTTTTTTTTGATTTTTCGAGACAGGGTTTCTCTGTGGCTTTGGAGCTGTCTTGGAACTAGCTCTTGGAGACCAGGCTGGTCTCGAACTCACAGAGATCTGCCTACCTCTGCTTCCCGAGTGCTAGGATTAAAGGCGTGCACCACCACCACCCAGCTTTATTTTAGTTCTTGCTTCAGGTTAGCAGAAGGTTGAAAATCTGCCTTTTCTATGGTCTGATGGAATGAGGTTTTCCAGTGGGTTGCACTACAAAGGCCAGGGACAGTGACAGGGGTAAGTATCTTGTTGGCTGCATCAGTGAGATCAAAGACGCAGCAATCTAGGACTCCAGATTGCACTATGTGTATGGTACCTGGAGTTTGGGACAGGATTCTCTAGTGTTGAGCAAGGGAACAAGGGGAAGGTCAGAGTCAGGGACGGGACAATGAGGTTGGATAGTAGGATTTAGTCCCAGCAGAGCAGTCTGGACCTCAAGGTTGGAATGGACTTCTGATAGAAATAAAACCTCAATTCTTGATTGGCAAGAGCATCTCCCTATGGGAAACAGAGTACCAGGATATGAGTCCATAGAGGTCAATCCCATATATCCTTCCTGTCCCACTGTGTCAACTCCCTACACATTTATTTCCATTCTGTTGGTGATACTTGGATAAGGACCTTCTTGGTCGGTCTACTGTGTGAGCTGAGCTCTTGCTTTTCCAAACTCAAGGAATACAACTTCATCCTATTCCCAAAGAATGTGCTGGGCACGGACTAACATGGCACAGACATCACCAAGGCGAGCCAGGCCGCCCACAGCGGGGTTTGCTGCCCTCAGCTTTTCAGTCCATAAATAAAGTGAGTGACAGCTACACAGCAGTGCCAGGATGCAGGGCCACGCTGGAGGGGAGCCTGACACGCAAAGAGGAACTCACCACATTTCTGTGAGCCACACTGCCTTTGTTGTAACAAGTTGTGCCCCAGAGAGGGTTGACTTGGTAGCGGTAGCAGCACTGAGACTGTGGGGCATGGCCACTCTGACAGGTGGCCTATAAAAGGCTCATGGCATTCTGGCTGAGCTGCCTTAGTGGGCAGGTACATTACAAGGTAAAAAGTAGAGGACTGGAGTTATATTAAAAATATTTCTTGGATTTTTAAAGTTACTTAATAATTTTTTCCCTCCCTCATTTCTCTCCTCCTAGTCCCTCCAGCCAACCTTCCAGCTCCCCACCCATCCATTCCTCCTCCTCTGTTCTCTTCAGAAAAGGCCAGGCCTCCCATGTATATAAGCCCGCTATAGAATATCAAGTTGCAGTAAGACTAGGCACCTCCTTCCCTATTTAGGCTGGACAAAGCAACCCAGCAAAAGGAAAGGGTCCCCAAAGCAGGTAACAGAGTCGGAGATAGCCACTACTCCCACTATTAGGAGTCTCTCAATCTACACAACTGTAACCAATGTGCAGAGGGCCTTCTTCAGTCCTATGCAAGCTCTTTGGCTTGTGGTTAAGTCTCTGTGAGTCCCTATGAACCAGTTAGTTGATTCTGTAGGTTTTCTTGTGGTGTCCTTGGCCCCTCTGGCTCCCATAGTCCTTCCTCCCCCTCTTCTACAGGATTCCCCAAGTTTTGCCTAATATTTGGCTGTGGGTCTCTGCATCTGTTTCTATCAGTTGCTGGGTGAAGCCTCTCTGATGACAATTGGGCTAGGCAATGAACTATGAGTACAGCTGAATAAAATTAGGAATAATTTCACTGCCCTTTTTTGCCAGTCATATTTAGTTCTTTCCTGGGTCTTTTGGCTGTCCAGCTTCTGTGTCCTGGCCCTCCAAGCAATGTCAGGGGTGGGTTCCCTTTCATGGTATGGGTCTCAAGCTGGACCAGTCATTGTTTGGCCATTTCTTGGATTTTTAGCTCTTGTCTTATTAGAATAATCTGGCTTCTGTATGCTTACAAATATTTCTTCTCTACCCTTTGTTTTCTTATATGTACTCATTAAGAACTGCAGAATTTTCTTGAGCATTATTTCTCTATAATAACCAGGATAATTAAACACTCCATTTTCTTTCTCTCTCAGATCATTGACCACATGTTCAGTTGAATGAATAGGTGTGGCATCCACCCCTGATGCTGTCACAGGTGAGTTTAAGTTAAGGGAGTTCCATTTCCCATGAACAGAGTAACACCCCTGTAAAGAGGACTTGGGGCAGTGAGCACTCTCTCCTCTCCTAGAGGGTACAGCATACCAACCAAGCATCTTAGAATCAGTCAACTTTGATCTCAGCTTTCTCAGCAGTCATGACTATAAGAAAGACATTTCCACTCCACAGAAACTACCAGTTGGTGAAACTTTGTTCTTTCCAGCATGAAGTGACCTAACACAGAGCTTATTCTTCATCCCAGGTGGATTTACATGTTTCCTCCCCCTGATTCTTTGTCTGTTTCATGAAACATCTCCCTTCCCTTGCTCAGAGTGGGTCAATTAGCCACCAGGAATTATTATACCCCTCTGGGATTTTTCTCTGAATTGCTAATATATTCTTTTTTCAAAAAATTTTATTTATTTATTATGTATACAGTGCTCTGCCTGCATGTATCCCTGCTGGCCAGAAGAGGGCACCAAATCTCATTACAGATAGTTGTGAGCCACCATGTAGTTGCTGGGAATTGAACTCAGGACTTTTGGAAGAGCAGGCAGAGCTCTTAACCATTGAGCCATGTCTCCAGCCCCACTATTATATTCTTTAGATAGTATTATCACTGTTACTTTCTTGATGATTATGGATTTTTAAAGATTTCATTTTTATTTCAAATTATGTATACATGTGTGTGGAGGGGATTGTGCATCTGAGCTAAATGTCCCCGAGGGCAGAATATTAGATTCTCCTACAGCTGGAGCTACAGGTGGGTCCCAACATGCCCCAACATGGGTGCCAGGCTCAGAACTCCACTAATCTCAAGCGTTAGCATGAACTCTTGAATGCTGAACCTTCTCTGCAGCCCCATCATTGACCTTTAAAATTATAAATTTCATTTTTCTCCTAGGACACGTTCCATTACTAACTAGATATGTAGATTTTAATTCTTCCACTAGTCTACCAAGTTAGATGGCATGGTAACCACTCTAATGTGTTCATATCACCTCATGGACAAATCCCGCTCACTGTTGCAGCCACACTGGTTCCCCAACACACAGCCTCCTCCAGCCTTCCCTTGGAAACAGCCATTTTTCTTATCTGAAAATCTCACTTCCAAACCTTTTCCCAGGGAGGCATTTTGCCCATGTATGATTGAGTAATTAAAGTCTTCTTTATTACTACCTGGTCTAATTTTGCAGCGTCTGCAGTCTCAATTAACATTTCTATCTCTGTTTCCTGGCCAGGTGAGCTGTAACATATCCCTATTAGGACTTTTTAATTATATCAGAATACAATTTCTACCCACGGAGGTTTTATCAAAGTCCCCTTTTCTGATAAGATTTTTATCCTCCTGCTTTGTTGAGCTATGCTTCACACAGCAGCATTATTAAATGTATTTATTTATATCATCGTCGTTGCAAGGCATGTTTGAAGCAACTCACACGCTCACAAACACACACATAAAGAGAAAGAGAACCTCCAGTCAGTTGGGAGAACAGGGACAATGTGATAAAAGGGTAAAGACATGAGATGAGGCAGAATGAGCTCCTGCTTGCTGGTTACACAGTACTATCAGTAGTAAAATGGCCTCACTTTCCTCAAGGCCAATATGAAGAAGTAGGACCAATTATATGAAATAGAGGATTTTAAATATAGAATAAAATCATTTCCTAGGAAAGGCACAAATATTTCTTCTTCAGAAATTCAAAATTTCTCTCCTGAATTTTTTTAATAGCAAATGTGAGTGACTTCACCAGTTAGTTT